>BLSH010138097.1:0-17773 GCA_018402905.1 Glandirana rugosa
GACTAAAAATAGGAGATTTATTCACCAGACATGCATTCATATAAAATAGTTATCTGTATTGGTTTACAGAAATAAATGTTACATAAAATATTGAAAACCAATTGAAACACCCGTTAATGGGAGTGTTGTACTTTTTAAATGACACAGAAATGATAAAATTTCCCTGCAGAATCAACAGCTGTGTATATGTGACGATTAGACAGAACGTCTGTATTTCACAAATTCACCCGTTACTATACTGCAGGTAAGTAAGTGATCAACAGCATGAAATACAATATACGTCTGCTATGTCAACAAAAAGAACAATTACAAAAATTGTAAGGTAAAAATGAAGCTACAGAAAAAATCTACAATGTGGTTATCAGCTCAAGAGAAATAGTTATCCAACTGTTAATAATAATCAATAAATTATTATTTTCAAATAAAACAATTAAATATGAGGTAAAATCATACAATATAATTACCCTTTCCAAAATGTCTGCTGGCCTAAAATGGTGGTTACCAAAGTTCCAAAATGGCTGCTGCTTAAGGAGGTGCTGCGTCTTGTGTCCTCAGAGTTTTCAGAGTATAAGGCGTCAAGGAATCTTCATGAATGTGGGTGGGGTTACAAGTATGGTTACATATATGGAATGTATCAAGTTGATGGATGAAGTGTCTGTGTGTGTGTGTCCGTTCTCCCCTTGGGTAATGCACAGTGGTCTTATATACCATTCTGAATAATTACCTCATAATATTTTTCATAACCTAACCCACAACTTGGATCTTTATTTCCATTGGATGAGGTAGCTAATCATTCACCTTCCTGGTAATCCTTTTTTTTTTTAATTATCACTAATCCTTTAAACCACTAAGGGTCATCATTGAGCAGAAATATTTAACTTAAAATATTTATGAGAAGTATTTAGTAGAAAATGTTATATTTTCAGAATTTGTATATGACTGTATAGTATTGTTAGTATATCTTATATTATTTAGGAGCTATGGTAACCAGTACAATACGAGGGTACAATTTTATAGATTAATATCGCATAAAATTACTGAATATGAATATGTGTTTTACCCCTGTAGCTACTATATTTACCTATGCATTCAGGAAAAAACACACGCTATATGTGTGTATATATTTCTGTAGACCTGGTTAATATATATATATGTCATTCACAACAATGATTGGTTATACTTAAAACAACTCTTACTTCTAATATGCTCTACATCAAAATAGAATTTTCAGGTCAGTAGACACTGAAATCATAACTGTATCTATGACCTGGAACATAATATATAATTTGAATGACTTATATATATATATTATGAAATACCACTGGGTAGAAAGATTTTAGATGTCTCCTTGAGTTGTTTAAAAAAGGAAATTTTGACCGTCTTACTGATTGTTTTGACAATGTCCATCTGGATAAACAACCCTTCAGGCTTCACAATAGTTTCTGTCTAAAAACAGGTATCTCATCTTGAGAACAATCAGTCAAGTATTTGTGATGTTAACTTTTATGATAGGTGTCAGGTTTTCCCTGTCCTTTTATTTAACAAACCAGAGAATGTAAATATGTTTGGATCTTTGGTTTTCAGCTCTGCAAACAGTTTGGAATGTTCAAGGCCTGATAAGTCTCTAAAAGTTTGGAAAAAACTTAAGTGACGGTTTTCTTTTTAGCATTTCATTCATCGGGTTTATTGCATATAAAAATTTAAACAAAAATGTGATTATTTCTTCTCAAAACGTCTAACAAAACTTTGGTTTACATTGTTTTTTAAAGTCTTAGATAGCAAAAGTGTTTGTAACCAATATCCGAGACTCAAAGAAATGAAAAGACAAAAATGGTTGTATTGAGCAAAATGTTTCTTAATGCCCAGGGTACAGCTCTCGGGGCACAGCTCTCCCTTTCCTATTTCTCCTTCTCACCCTTCTCACCAACTTTTATAAAGCAAAAGTACCTTCTGAAACAATTTTTTACATACCAAATTCCACGGTCTATGTAGCTTCCTGGTGCCGCTTCCATGAGTGATGACTGTCGATCCAACGTTGCAGTATGTGCCCACAATGACTGTTCACCTCTTCGTGACATCATCAAACTGCATGGCCTTCTGGAACCTGAGAGATCCAGAAGAAGCAACATGGCCACCAGAACAAGTACCTTTCTTCTCTTCAATGATAGAAGACACACAACCTTGCACATCATTGACTTGAATCATGGATTTAGGTAAGTAAAAAGGGGCTTTTAACTTAGGGTTTTTGTAAAAATGAGATTAGTTGAGGGTATTAATGCCCAATTTCAGCCTTAAACAAAACATTTACATAAACATGTATCATTTTTTTTAAGAAATGCCCTTTTGTTTGTTTGGAAATTAAGACTTTGCTCTTATATTTTAGTTTGCTTGTATTACCGGGAGTCTGCAATGAGAAAAATGCCTGCAACTAATTCTGATCCTGAAAATACTAACTGTATGATTTAGTCTCTGGTTTTGCTTATTAATGTATCAGGTACCCAGAACAAGTATTTCAAATTGCTTTTCTTAAATTGTTTGCTTGTTAACATTTTGGCTGTGTTGTTATTAGTGATTGTTTGCTAAGTGCTGTTGAGGTGTTGAATACTGGGTGTGGTCAATTAGCATATGTAATAGAGGTGGGCTGTTGACCAAATTGGTGCTTAATTAGTGTTGTATTTAAGAAGGTAAGCAACTCTTGTAGAGTTTACTCTTGATAGTTGCTCTTTCCAATTGCAGCAGTACAGAAGTGCAGTAGGACAAAAGTGCAGTAGTTTGAAAACAGCAGGAGTTTGGAGACAGCCAACTCTATTTGATTAGTGCCTGTGTTTGAATTTAAGTAAATCTCTCTTTAAAGATGTTTGGTTTAGTTCAGTGCAATACTTGTTTGGCATTTATTTTTCGTGGTGCTTTGTGGAAGCTGGGATGCTGTCCCATTTGTATGCAGGTTTCTAGTCTACGTGATGACATTGCCTGTCTAAATTCCTTGCTTTGTGCTCTGCAGTCTGAGATCAGGAGGTTGTCTAAGCCAGTTTGTTGTGTTGAGCTGCCCTGCAATAATCCACCTCTTCCTCAAAGACTGCGCAGGAGAAGGGCAGTGTTGACAACTGTTGGGTCTGGAAGAGTAAGGCCTGTGGACCATAAACATGTAGCTTTTGGTTTGACACTGCATAATCCCTATAGTGCTCTTTCTGAGCTAGAAGCAGACACAAAGGCTGCAAACATAGCTGCTTGTAATATTGGCAGCCCTTCTCTGCACATGGAGGAGCTTGAGAAAAAAAAAGCAATTCCAAAAGTAATTGTTTTATCTGAGGCTGCTCACCAGGCAAGAGTTGTGGATAAGGCTCCTAAAAGGAGAAATCATCTTCTTGTTGGTGATTCAATTGTAAGAGGGGCTGCTATAGGAAATCATGTGGAAGTGTCAAAGTAAGTTAGGTGTTTGCCTGGTGCTACTGTTAGGAGAGATAAGGGGCGCATTGTAAGAATTGTAAAAAAAGCTAACGAAGAGTGCAATGTTGATGTTGTTGTGCACCTTGGCACAAATGATTTGTCCCAGAATGATGTGCATTCTGTGCAGAAGGATTTTCAGAATTTGGGCCAGGATCTTTAACAGTTAGGGTGTACTGTTACATTTTCAGAGGTCTTACCTGTGTATAATGGACAATACAAGAAAGTACTTCGGATAGCAGAGTTCAATGTTTGGTTAAAGAATTGGTGCAAAGCTGAAGGTTTTGGTTATGTTAGTCATGATGCTACCTGGTGGTTGGACATTGAACTTTACAAGAGAGATGGCCTGCATCCCTCACACAAGGGCACTGAGCTTCTTGGTATGGAATTTAGCAACTTTTTGGACATGCATTTAAACTGAGAAATGGGGGCAGAGATGTAATTGTTGAGGACCGTTTCTGTCCCCAGCAGGTTGAAACAAATGTGAGGATTCATGTTGGTAATGACTGGGCTGATGAGGTGGTCACTTCAGTTGAAGTTTCTGTTAATAAAAAGAAAGCAGTTGAAAGTTGTGTTTATCATGTCATGTGCACTAATGCCTGTAGTTTAGGCAACGAGCTTTGTGAACTGACAGCTCTTATGTCTAGGGACAACTTGGACCTTGTTGCAATTACAGAGACATGGTTCAAGGATTCAAATGACTGGGAAATAACTATACCAGGGTACACACTATACAGGAATGACAGAGTAGGGAAGAGGGGAGTTGCCATATATGTAAAAAATGGCATAAAACTAACATTAATTCAAAAGACAAATTAAATACTTGAAACCCTCTGGGTCTGCCTTCCAACCAGGGAGGGATCTTCCCTTAGAATTGGAATAGTATACAGACCCCCAGGACAGAGTAAAGATTATGATAACTTGTTGATTGATGAGATAACTCAAATGGCAATGAAGGGAGAGATTTTGATTATGGGTGACTTCAACATGTCTGAAGTTAACTGGAATTCTCAAACTGCTATTACAAGCAGGAGCAGGGATGTAATGGAAGCACTGAATGGGGTTTCTCTAAAACAGTTAGTAAAAAGCCCAACCCGAGGTGATCATATTCTTGACCTAGTACTGACAAATGTAGATCAACTGTCTGATATTGAGGTGGGGGAGAATTTGGGTTCTAGTGATCACCAATGTCTTTGGTTTGATATTAAAACAAGAACTGAAAAATCATATACAAAAACAAAAAGTTTTCGATTTTAAAAGGACAAATTTTGCTGAAATGGGGAAATTTCTAAAAAATGAAATGAAAGGTTGGAGTAAAATGACAGGAGTAAGTAATCAGTGGGCACTATTAAAGTCTACCATCTTGGAGGCAACTAGGTTATATGTCAGGCAAGTTAGTAAGAATAAACGGAAGAAAAAATCAATATGGTTCACCAAAGAGGTAAGTAGGATAGTAAAGGGAAAAAAAATTGCATATAGAAGATTCAAGGAAACAGGAGGTGCAGCTGAAAGAGAGGAGTATAAAAACAGACAAAAGGAGGCAAAACACATTATCGGTGCTGCAAAAGCACAGAAAGAGGAGGAAATTGCTAAGTCTATTAAGGAAGGAGATAAAACCTTTTTTAGATACATTAGTGATGGAAGGAAAAAATACAATGGGATCACCAAAATGAAAACTGGGCACAACACATATGTTGAGGGAGACCAGGATGTAGCAAACCATTTAAACCAGTGGTTCTCAACTCCGGCCCTCGGGACCCACCAACAGGCCAGATTTTCAGTATTACCTTGGGGAGATGCAATCTAGAATACTGCAGTCACTGAGCAGCAAATGATATCACCTGTGATGTATTTCAGTTCCTGCAAACCTGGCCTGTTAGGGGGTCCCGAGGACCGGAGTTGAGAAGCACTGATTTAAACAATTACTTTTGTTCAGTCTTCTCGGAAACAGACTGCACTAATGATAACAAGTTAGGGATTCATATTGGTTCTAGCAATGATGGTTCATTTCTAGGATGTAGCTGAGGAACTGGCTCGATTAAAGCTTAATAAAGCGATGGGCCCTGATGGTATTCATCCCAGAGTTTTAAGAGAACTTTGCGATATAGTTGTTGGACCATTAACAAATCTTTTAAATAAATCTCTTCTAACAGGAGAAGTTCCCCATGACTGGCGGATAGCTAATATTGTACCTATCCACAAGAAGGGCAGCAAGGTAGAAGCTGGCAATTACAGGCCAGTGAGTTTAACATCAATTGTAGTCAAGGTAATGGAATCACTTCTCAAAAGAAGGATCATTGATCACCTAAAAATACACAGCTTGCTGGACCCAAAGCAACATGGCTTTACTGAGGGCAGATCGTGCCAGACAAACCTGATTGAATTCTTTGACTATATTACCAGTGTTTTGGACCAGGGTGGTGCTGTGGACATAGCGTATCTTGATTTCAGCAAGGCATTTGATACAGTTCCACATAATGATCTGATACAAAAGTTGTACAAGCTGGGACTTAACCCTTGGGGGGTTCAGTGGATATGCAGTTGGTTAAAGGATAGATCCCAGAGTGTGGTTGTAAATGGGGTTCACTCAGAACAGAGACCAGTCACTAGTGGGGTACCACAAGGCTCTGTGCTGGGTCCTGTTCTATTTAACCTATATGTAAGTGATATAACTAAAGGTTTGCTGGGCAATGTATGTCTCTTTGCTGATGATACAAAGGTGTGTAATAGGGTTGATATCCCTGGAGGTGTCTGTAACATGGAACATGATTTGGCATTGCTGGAAGATTGGTCAAAGCAGTGGAGACTGCAGTTCAATATTTCTAAATGTAAAATAATGCATCTAGGGAAAAAGAATCCGCTTAGAGAGTACAGCATTGGGGGTACAGTGTTAGCCAGCACTACAGAAGAAAAAGATTTGGGGGTGCTTATTTCAGATGATTGCAAAATGAGCAAACAAAGTGACCAGGCAGTGGGAAAAGCAAATAGAATTCTGGAATGTATCAGTAGATGGATCACCAGCAGGAGGAAAGAGGTTCTGATTCCTATATATAGATCTTTAGTGAGACCTCACTTAGAATACTGTGTCCAGTTCTGGAGACCACACTTACAAAAAGATATTGATAAGATAGAACGAGTTCAGAGATGGGTAACAAAAATGGTGAAAGGTCTGGGGGATAAAACATATCAAGAGCAACTTCAGGAACTTAATATGTACAGTCTGGAGGAAAGAAGGGAGAGGGAAGACATGATTGAAACCTTTAAATACATCAAGGGGATGAATAAGGTTCAGGAGGGCAGTCTTTTCAATATGAAACCAAAATCAAGAACATGGGGACATGACCTCAAACTAACTGGGGGGAAGTTCAAAACTAATCTTAGAAAGTATTATTTTACTGAAAGGGTGGTTGATGATTGGAATAAACTACCAACAGAGGTTGTGAGACAGTCAACAGTAAATGGCTTCAAACATGCTTGGGATAAACATAAATCTATAGTCAGACAACAAGGTTAATGTAAAAAAAAAAAAAAAATTAAAAATAAATAAATAAATAAAAAGGGGCAGACTCGATGGACTACTCAGTCTTTTTCTGAAGTCACTTTTCTATGTTTCTAAATATGCAGCAGGTAATGTCAAAACTATTTGTTTCCAAATGTAAAAGTACTTTAAAGAGGAGTAAAAAATGATACTCACCTTGGTGAGGCTGCATCTGTCCCCAGCTGCTTCTAAGACTGAGAACTGAGCGATCAAAGACCACTGATCACTTACTGGGTTTCTCCAATAATAAGACCCGGTCTTATACTTATTTCTGCTACAAAAAACACACTAGGGCTTATTTTTAGGGGATGTCTTATCTATGTCCCCTCCCCTGTCTTCTCTCCCCGTCAGCTCAGGAGTCATCATTATGACATCTTTAATCCCAAAAATATGTAATCCGTTTTGTAAAAATATTATATAATGTCCAGTGAGTCTCCCTTTGTAACTTTATTGTCGAAAATAACTTATTTATAGTCATCTGGGGCTCACATGATCTGCCGGACCTCTTCTTCCCCACCCTGAGCACTGCCGGGGGAATGGCCGAAATGCCTGCTGATGTCAACCCCGCTCCGAGCACTGCAGAGGAAGGGGCCATTGACGTCAGTCGGGAGGAGAGGAGTAGATCTCCAACAGGTCACGCGAGCGCCCAGCAGCACTGTAAATAATGTATTTTTGACAATAAAGTTACAAAAGGAGACACAGTGGACATTATATAATATTTTTACAAAACAGATTATATATTTTTACATGGATTTTTGTAGGGCTTATTTTTGGGGTAGGGCTTATATTGCAGCCCTCCCTTACAGTCACTGGCTCTCTATTCACTGAAAACTGAGAACTACAGTGTTTCCACAAAAATAAGCCCTACCCCGAAAATAAGACCTAGCCTGATTTTCGGGGAGACACTGTAGCTTTCAGTTTTCAGTGAATAGAGAACCAGTGACTGTAAGTCTCCAGATCTCTGCTCTGCCTCTCCAGCGCTCATTGGGCTTTACAGGGGGAGGAAGCTGCTGGCTCAGTCTTCCAGAGGTAGATTGTGGAACATATGGGTGAATTTTGAATGTAAAGTCAGGTTCTTTCCAGAGCCTGGGCTGGCTGAGTGACTTCAGCCAACAGTTAGCTTTAGCCCCCTGTTGGATGAATATGGGTCACAGGAATGCAGAACAAACTGAACTCCTATGATTCATAAGAGAAATGGGGTAGAAAAAGCTTTGACCATACTTTAAATTTATTTTACATAACACCTCAGTCTGTCTTGTGCTAGCCTCCTATAAACCTTTTGTACATCAGCATTTAGATTGGAAGAGGAGCTGGCAATACTGTTACAATTAGTCTTTACTGCACCGCAGAGTGCTGTGAATCTAACAAATGGAGATTGCTGATTGTAGAGCATAGAAATGTCCTAATTTCTTCAGTATCCAATCACAATCCTGATCAAATTGTGTTTCCTTGACTGCAGTAGAAAGGAATAAATGGTCACATTCTGACTGTTGTGTCTGGCAGGGCTATCTGAATTACAAGAGTGACTGAACAAATTACATTTATTTTAATACAGTATAGTTCTGTTATTCTTTTTTACTCACTCTGTCGTCTGAAAAAAGGTACTAGCTGTTTTAACTTGACTGAAAGCAGGAGATATGGTGAAACAACTCTTATAAAATGGCATTCAGTCTATACTTCAACCAAATCAATTTAAGTACAGTACCTTCTCTTCTCTTTATAATTCTGAAAGTAAAGGGAAAAAAATGAACTCGGGCTGACCTCTGGACAAGACGGCATTGCTGAATTTTTCCAGAGGTGAGTGTTAAAGTTAGAATGACTACACAGATTGCAGTCTCAATTGGATAGAACTAATGGTTGGGGGCAAAACTCATATCAAAATGTATTTCTTATATATCAAATTGTGTGTAACATTTTATTTGAGGAAAGGAATATGAAATGTGAAATGTTCTTACCTCTTAAATTCACCTTTGCCTGCAACAGCATAATTTCCACCATCCTCTGAACAATCTCCTGCTTACTGATGAGGAGGAACAAGGGAGATCTATGCCTCCAATTATGGAAATGTGATGCATATATCTCAGGAATGCTTACTGAGAAATGTGTTTAACTGCAGATGAGATAAACGCCCCGCCAAGAGTTTTGTCCCCGATTCCATTAAAGCACTTTCCCACTTGTAGCCTTCATTGTATAATTTATTCCTTTGCCTTAAACAATCTCAGCAAATTTTTAAAAAAGGTTTTCTTTACAAGGAGTTTTCCACTTTTCATAACATTTACAACAACTGCATCTCTAATTCTAAAACAATTAAACAGTATAGCAAAGTCAATTTAGAGCTCATTAAAGAAGAAGTCTTGCTTTGGATTTCTAAGGATGCTTCACATCCCAAACTGCATGCAGAACATAGTCCCATGCTTATAGGTTTGTACCACATGCTGAGACCCAGAGCCTGGCAGTGCGTTCTCCCATATATTAATCTGTTATGTTTAAATGTATATGCTTCTAAAAATGTATTTTTGATAATTAAAATTTGATTAAAAAAAAGCGTTCATCTCCTTTGGCTAGGGTTGTTGACAACCCTAGCCAAAAGAGATGGAAGTTTTTTTTTTTAAATCAGATTTTAATTAGCAAAATTAATTTTTAGAAGCATATACATTTAAACATAGCATATCAATCAAACAAAACAAAAACAAAACTAGACAAAAAACACAATTTTTCCAAAGCAAATTTTTCCAGCATCCAAGACAGCTTTAATACAACAAGAAGGGTGTTAAGCAGAAAATGTACCGGTAGTTGTAAAATATATCTGATAATTTACCGAGCCCAATTCCTTATATCAAAAATATGAAACTAAAGCTTTGAATGGATAGGCTACATATAAATCACAAAACATCTAAATATGTAGAATCTAACCAGCATTTCCATATGCAGTCAAATTTAAACATAGCACTTCATAAAAAATATAATGGTTTTTCATACGCAATACACCTAGTCAATTCCTGTAGCAATTCTATTATTGTAGGGGATAAACTGAGGTCAAACTAACAACAAGCATTCTAGGGATCTGGAAACCACCAAACATGTATACTCATTTATATAGGATGAAACAAAATATCCTAAATACATATTAAAGGATCTAGATCAGTGGTTCTCAACTCCGGTCCTCGGGACCCATCAACAGGCCAGATTTTAAGTATTACCTTGGGGAGATGCAGACTAGAACACTGCAATCACTGAGCAGCAAATTATATCACCTGTGATGTATTTCAGTTATCCTGCAAACCTGGCCTGTTGGGGGGTCCCGAGGACCGGAGTTGAGAACCACTGATCTAGATGATCCTGTTACATCATTAAGGATATGGATAACTTCAGTCCAGTATCTTTTAAGTTTAGGACAACACCACAATAAATGTATCAAGTCTGTGAGGTTGATCACAGTTGCTGCAAAAAGAATATTGACGTAGACCTATAGCAAATAAAACATATGGAGTGTGATATACCCCGTGTTTAACAAATAATTGCATAGGTTGATATGAAGGAGGGGGGGAAACAATAGGTACTGTCTGCTGAACCCTTGCTCCCATTTCTGTCTACAAGGAGCTGGATATCTCTACAGAAGCTTACACAAAAGAAGTGTGTAAAGCACAGAGAATAAGGCCCTTTAGGTCCAGTGCTTTAAAAATTCTGTCAATAACAGGGTATCTGTAATCAATACATTTAGGGAGTCATTTTGGGCCAAAAAGGCATGTTGAAGATATTGGTAGATCTCCCTCTTATCCAGAGAGAATTCCGCTTGCAATTGCTGAAATTATTTAAAAGCTTGGAACGTAAATGAGAAATCTTAGGATGCCAGACTTGGTCCAAATATGGAATTCTTATAGCTTCCCAAGCTCAGGGAGTAAATCATTAGACCATATAGGAGTACACCAAGGATAACCTGTATTGACAGGTAGATCTTTGGTAGATACACAGATACATCCTATCAGATAAATAGTAGGAAATTGTGAGGGAGACTTAAGGCCCGTACACACAATGTGATGGTCATACAACAACGGTCTTAAAACAGCTTGTTGTACAATAATCCAACCATTAGCACACGTGATTACAACAGCCGACGTTCAACAGTCATACAACAGAAGTTGGCTGAGCAGACCAGAAAACTTTTGTTGTACAACAAGGCGTTGTATGACTGTTGACTCGTGTGTACAGAGAAGTTGGGCCAACAAAGCTGTACATGTAAAACATGCATGCTCAGAAGTCAGGAACGCCCGGAAGTGTCCGTTCGTGTAAACCTACGTTCCTACTTCACAAATCACATTCACCTGAACTTCCTCTTTATACGCTTGTAACATGTCACTACGTTCGGCTTTGTTGAAGCTTTGTTGAATGATTACTTGACTCATGTCAGTACGCTAGACATAACAGCCAACAGCCGATTTTGGGCAAAAGTTGAACGTGCAGTCGTACGACTGTTGCACCGCATGTACGAAGCATTCGAATATGCAGAGGATTCCAGGAGCAGAAAGAGGACAGGAGAGATGAAAGCTTTGATTGACAGCTCTTTTTCCCCTCTCCCTGCACTTCCCAGAGACAAGCACACAGTCACAGGAATGCAGGGACAAGGAGCATATGAGAAAAACTCTTCAGAACTTAGACTAGGTTGCTGTCACAGTGCCAGGGAGGGGAGGGGCTGCAGTATCAGAACAAGGCCCCCTTAAATACTTATACTGATAGTGGTATTGTGCTACATATACACACACTGTGACTGAAGCTTCAGCTAATCCTTATATAAATAACGTTTTGTATTTTTTTAATGAATTACTGTGCATGTGAGTGATTTATTTGAGTGTGTAGTGAGTGTGTAGTGACTAATAGGCATGCTCACTGCACAAGGGAGCAATGGCAACTGTGCTCTTTCACCATCCTACAGCAGTGACGCCCCGGAAATCAATTGTTTTACAGGGAGACTCAGACAGGCTGATACTTGAAAGCATTTGAAGGTACTGTATGTGGATTTGCTGTTAAGAACTAATATTTGACTTAAACGTGATAATAAGTGTTTTTCTATATATATATTTGTTTTTGCTGGGATTGGCACATTTAATCATACAAAGTTTTTGTTTTAAATTTTAGATGGGCATTTTCCTGCAGTACTTTGTGTTTTCAGAGTCCTCCACAAGGCCATAACTAATTAAGCTAATCTAAAGAATCAAAGGAAGGAAAAATTGGGATATTATATATATAAAAATAGAGGGGTGATCAGTTGTAAATGGAAAATGTGTTAACAGTAAAAGTGGAATACGAACACCATGCAAAAACAACCCCAAATTGTTTCTACTCCACCTGCCCCTAACTATTTTGTAGTTATTTAAAAATAAAATAAACTTTCTAAGACGATCATTTACTCACCTGAATTTACTGTTACTTGACCGTGCACAGTGCCTCTTCTGGTAATGGAGATCAGTGATTGCTGGTAATCACTACGTTTGTCGAAGAAGCCGACTTGTCTGTACCAAGAGGGAGGTGCTCAGATGGACATCCTCTGTGTTTTCTTCCAAGTCTTTCTCTCTCTCTGCACCTTATCACTTGATATCCTCTGTATTTTTTTTCTCTGCATATTTCTTACCAAGAAGCCTTTCACTTAAACAGCCTCTGCCTCCTTCTACGTCTCTATCACTCTGAACTACCTAAAGTTTCCCTTGTAGCTCACTTAACATTTGGGTTTCTAATTTACAGTGATTGTAAAGTCTTGTTTGTTTTTTAAATAAAAAACATGTTATACTTACCTTCTCTGTGTAGTGGTTTTGCATAGAGCAGCCAAGATCCTCCTCTTCTTGGGTCCCTCTTTGCTGCTCCTGGCCCCTCCCTCCTGTCCATTCAGACACGGACCTGTGGTTCGGCCCCACCCCCCTCCTGACTTTGATTGACAGAGCCAATGGTGCCACTGCTGTGTCTCAGCCAATCAGGAGGGATAGTGTCGGACGGCCAAGGGGCTCGTGGACATAGCTGGATAGAGAGGGGGCTCATGTAAGTAAGAGGGGGGCTGATGGGGGCTGCTGCACCCAGAAGGCTTTTTATCTAAATGCATAGAATGAATTAAGATAAAAAAAACCTTCTGCCTTTACAACCCCTTTATAAACCTGGGTCTTAAAATTATACTTTTGCTGTTTAAAATAACTTAAACCTCAAGACAACCCCAACCTCCTCTTGCCATTGAATCCTAGGCTAACTGCTTTCCAGCTATCAATGCAAGTGGAGCTTTAAAAGCCACCACAGCCAATGAGCCAATCCGATTCAATATGCTTTCTGCTAATGAGTTGACCAAACACATTGTGGCATCAAGCACACAGGTCTTTATAAAGCAATCTGAGTGATTTTCCTTAAGCACACTTTCAGTGCCTATTCCATGAGCATTTCAGGAATGTGCCTGCGTCAATGGCTTTGCTTTATGTGTTTAAGTGTTTATGTATGAGTAGTTAGATTGTTCATTTTTATTTAAAGGAAACCTATTGTGAAAGAAATATGGAATCTGCCATTGCTGAACTCTCCTGAAAATACTGATCACTTGACTTTTTGCCAAAGTTTTCTGAGCCACTGATCAAGAACAAATATGCAAATTAGGACTTCTGACTTACCTGTTATGCATACTCACATCAACAATTCATAAACAAAAAAGAAAATAGAGGATCAAAATAACAGGCAACTACAATTTTTAGAACAAATCAGCAATGGCTGCTCCTTTATTGGTCTTGTGATAGATTTTCTTTTAAGTAATACATATATCATTGGATACTGCTGTGTTTCTGAAATGTGATAATTTATTTTTACCTTATTTGCTAATTGTATGTATGTTACATTTAATTCAACATTTTTTGTTTTGCGTCAGATAGTAATCATTTTAAAATATGATATTTTACAGTTCTGTTATTATGATGATTATTATTATTAATAATAAAATAGTATTTGAAGTTACATTCACATGATTATATCTTCACTGTTATAAGAGCTGTGTAAAAAGTTTTTGTAGTCTAGACTCCATGGTCACTTCAAGATTGTCTCTTAAGATTCAGATCTAAGAAATTAATTGTAGTACATTAACCATCAGTACTGGTGAAAATTGCTTTTGATTTAATGTATAAAAAATGTTGTGCTTGATTTGCTACAGCTCAAGCTGTTGCAGAGAATATAAACACTATATTTATTGATTACATTCTTTCAAAAGAGGCAAAAACTTTTTTTTAAAACTACTTAAGTTGATTAGAGGATTTCATGTTTTTATTAAAAAAGTAACCCATGAAATACTAAATATGGACAGATAAATTTATATATATTTTTAAAGATGTTAAAAAAGATGTTAAAATGTTTATTTGTTGGGTTAACTTCTAGTGTAGGATGCTAGGTAAATTTAGTTTTAGGCTCCTTCTGTAATCAAGGGGTTTCACAGACTGGGAGTTTGATGGCTTTCCCGTGCCTCTAGAAGACGTTTTTAAAGCTTAGGAAGGGAGAATTCAAATAACAACCTGATTTTTTTTTTAATAAATACATTTTTATGTATTTTAACAGATTTACAGGGCCATGTACAGAAAGAATATAAGTGGAACATATGTTACAATTCTTCAGTGTAGTGCATAGAACATAATGCGATTTAAAACAATCTGAATATTGATCAGGGCCTAGCCAATCCCTAGGGAGGTGTGCCCAGATGGTGACTGGGGAAGCTAATAAGTATTCTGGAGGCCTGGAAAGGCTGTTCTTTAGCAGGTAGCCTGGGAACTGTTTTTTCGATTTTGGGGGTTTCAGTTGTGGCAGGGCTGAGGACTGGGACATGATCTGGAGCTGGCTGTAGGATTTCACCACATCTGTCTAGAAAAAGGATTGTCTCCCCATTGGGTGGTGTCCCAAGGGAGCTGAAACGTGGCAGCTGTCCTGGGGTCTTGTGAATAATAACCCTGAATTGATTCCTGGTGACTGTGTTCTTTTGGGATATACGTGCCAGTGGAAGATTTGGACTGAGACAGCTCTCAAAGTATCTCAAATACTGGCCATTCCCTTGTCCTCAGGAGAATTATTGACTGTAAGTTTAAAGAAAGGTGTTCCTTTGTTACTGTTCAGAAATTGCCTTATGGTCCCCAGCCTTGACGACTTAGACTGTCAGAAAGTCATCTCATGGTCCCCAGTTGTGAGGAAATAGACTGTTCAATATTTACTTTTACTTAAGTTAAGATTGTCCTCTAACTGCTATTTGCTAAATGGTTTGGAGCATCCCATGCCCTAACTCCTCTCCTATTACAAGTTCTTAAAGCAAGAAATTGCAAGAGTGAATGACTGTTGTTTGGGTGACTGGCATCCTCTGTACAGCTTGAGAAAGAACTAGTTAAAAGAGAAGTATGGGAAAAAACATTTTTTTTTCAGAATCATACTTACCTAGGTGGATGCAGTATTGGTCCCCTGCCAGGTCTATGGCTGAAAACTGAGTGATCATAGACCACTGATCACTTGTTTCTCAGTGCTCGCTAAGCAGAGAGCTGGTGACTGTCAGTCAGCTCTGTCCCCCCTGCGCTCACTGTGGAGGGGGCGGGAGTGGTTGGCTCAGACTCTCAGTTGTTCGTCTACTCATCCAGGTGTATGGTAGTGATCTTTCCCCAGCCTGGACTGGTTCTGTGACATTAGCCGTCAGTGGGCTTCAGCCTGCTGTCTGCTGAAAATGGGTCACAGAAGTGTGCAGAATGAACTGCACTCCTGTGATCCACAGGAGAAGTACAGCCAAATGAGCTTCGGCTGTACTTCTCTTGTAATATCAGAGGCTCCTGCAGGGTTAGCACTACATTACTTAAGGAATACAGGCTGTTCGTTTTGCAAAAGATAAGCAGTATAAACTTAGTAAATAGGAACTTGTGTTCTTGAGTAGATTTCTCAAGCATGGCCTGCTCTGGTTACTGGTCTAGCAGCTGCCTTTAATTAATGCTAGAGAACTTTGCCACAGAATAGCTGTTTTCAGGGCACCTTTATTCAAACCCATAACTTTCAAAGCCCTGATGAAGGTAGATTGGTTAAAGTGGTAGTAAACTAAAAAAAACCAAAAAAACTTTTTACCTGCAAGGCAATATTATAACATGCTAGTAAGTATCGCACACTAGCACAATATGTGAAACTTACCTTAAAATGAAGCCCTCCAGCAGCACACTGTCAGCTCACAAAGGGCTTCCATCTTCCTTCAGGGCTTGTGGGCTCTGGTCTGGAGTCGCGATGACGTCACCGGAGTCACTGTTTAAGGCAGGGCTCTGAAGGAATGGCATGGGTATGCTGTTCCTTCAGAGTGCATGCACCAGTGACATCACTGGCGGCTTAACAAGTGAAGGTGGAAGGAGGGTCACAATGCCCCCTCCATCCACATATGAGACAAGTGGTAGACAAAATAGTTTTAAATAAAGCAATTAAAAAAATAGAATTTAATATGCATTAGTGGTCAGTTGTACTTACCTAGGATTGGCTGATGAGGTTGCTAACGGTCTTGGCAAGAGTCTTGACCTATAAAAGAAAATAGAATGTGTCAGCACTAAAGCAGTCGGCGGGGATTTTGAAAGAGAAAGCAGGTCCCGCCCTCCCTCCCTTGTCGCGGCTCATGTTATGAGGTTTTGTCCATTTCTTATGAAAGGCGACTTTTGAGTGGTATTGTTTATAACTCGAGCTGGTAATAGCTGAGTTACACTATGCTATTTGCAAAAGAAATGAATTAACGCTTGGTTTCAAATTATATGTTGTTTTGAATATTAAACCTATAATAAAAAGCTGCGGCCATTTAATCCACAATAAACCTGTGTCCAGTGTTATACTTTTCATTTATAGATTACTAAGTATATAAATATATATATATGTTCTGCCTATTGTCCCATAAATATTTCCTAAACAGTGCACATTTAGGAGGTATTTACAGTACCTACAGGTAAGCCCTATTATAGGCTTATCTGTTGGTAAAACACAAAGAAAAGGCCTTTACTACCACTTTAAGCCTAAAAAAATGCTCTGCGTATCCTTTTTACACTTAACCAGACCTAACCCTTTTAAAACGTGAAGCGGACTTTCAAACATATGTCTGGTGCACACTTTACTCTACCAGTCTTACTACGGACAATCCAGGGACCTATTGTTTTGTACTCATCAGATCTTAGAGATCTAAATGTCTACCAAAACCCTGATCCTGCAATTCACTATCATCTTAAAGAATAGTAAGGAGATCCAAAATCAAATTAAAATGACAATTTTATTGAAATCTTAAAACAAAAATCAGAATGATATGATTTACCAATAAAACACTTTGATTAATATTGTTAGAGATCAGTCAATGTTTGATAGTTTTTCTTAATAAATGGAAATGTTTATTGTAAGAATTATGTAACTTCAGGATGAGCTGATGAATTCAATAGAAGCAAGCAAAGCTAATTAAAGTGTACTATGGTAAAAAAAGTAATGCTCACTGATGAATAATAATTTCCAAACATTCTAGTCACTTAAAGTTGCTTAGCTACAACAAGGAAAGTCATTGTCCACAGTGTTAGAAGCAGCGGCGGCTGGTGTGTGAGGGGCGCTGGGGCGCCGCCTCCCAGCCGGCAAAAGAAGAAAAAAAAAAGTCAACCCCGCCCACCTGCAGGTGGCGCCGGTACATTGACTAAATAATTCTTTTTGATAGTTTGTAACTGACTAGAGATTGTTATAATTAGTTTCACAAAATAACCATTTAGTATAGTAAGACTAAAAACAAAATTCTAAAGTTATTTTAACAGTAAAATTAAA
>BLSH010138097.1:24967-45387 GCA_018402905.1 Glandirana rugosa
TCCTGTGATGCTGAGCTGTATACTGTGTCCATACTGAGCTGTATACTGTGTCCTGTGATGCTGAGCTGTATACTGTGCCCTGTGATGCTGAGCTGTATACTGTGTCCTATGATGCTGAGCTGTATACTGTGTCCTGTGATGCTGAGCTGTATACTGTGTCCTGTGATGCTGAGCTGTATACTGTGTCCATGCTGAGCTGTATACTGTGCCCTGTGATGCTGAGCTGTATACTGTGCCCTGTGATGCTGAGCTGTATACTGTGTCCTGTGATGCTGAGCTGTATACTCCTGACACAATATGTGGAATACAGGGGACGGAGTGGGTGGATTCTATAAGGGGAGGGGCTTATTAGAAGTAGGAGGGGTCAAAAGGAAGGGCGGGGCCTGGCGCCCCCCCATCCAAAAATTTCACCAGCCGCCACTGGTTAGAAGTGTTAATACCATTGGTATTAGAAGCTGTAACATTTCATCCTTTATTCTCTAGGCAGTTTAAATAATTCATCCCTCTTTTTTCTTTTTGCATGGTGACTGTCCATGATTTACATAATATTACTACTTATATATAAAAAGCCTAGAAGAAAACTATTTCAATAGCTTCAATTTGCATTATAGCTATAAGTGAGCAAAGTCTTACTGTTCATACGATTGGTAAAGCAATCCACGGCAATATAAATATAAAAAAACTCCACGCTATTATTATACGTGCATAAGTTGTTCCTCAGATAAAAATGTTCAGTCCCATACACCATCCAATCTCCCTGTGAGATTCTCAATAGTATTTCCAATCTTGCAGTCCTCCAAAGGAAAAAAGTTCATATTCTTCACCATAAAAAAGCACCAATGTTCTCATCACCCCACCTTATGGGTGTCTTCCCCCCTTTTGAATGGATCCCACTGTAATAATGAAGGTCAAATGAGCTTTATTTACAGTAAGAGAACTTGCAGCTTGATCCTCCTTAACGCATGTTCATCAGCCAGTCGTGGACAACACTGTGCATGGAAGTATTCAGCAAAATGGCATCCTGGCTCCTCCCAGCATGATGATGTCACTGCCCGCCTGATGCGCTGTGCCGTGATTGGCTTTCTCAAAGCAGCTGTATGAAGTTGAATAAAAGGCTCTATAATATTAGGCTGTATATGTACTATACACCAGTGGTTCTGGATCTGTAGATGGTAATTAGGGAATAATTTGCATGGCTCCTCTCACTAGATATAACGATTAATCCTTTTATTTTTGGAATATGTGATGGAATGGGACATATGAATACCTTATGTTCTAAGAAGGCTCTACTGTGCTACAATAATGTTTCTACTAGCTACTCCGCGTATTGCATATAACGAGTATACAATCATTAATCCACACACAAAAAAATGGCTTCTTACAATGATGGCCTGTCTAACACATTCTTAGACATGAGGGGAAGTCATATAAAATATTTATATACTGTAGCTACCCTTATTTTTATATATTTTTTTATTTTATCAGACAAAAACATTAATATCAGTCTGGAAACACTTTAAAATGATTCATTGTAGTACTACGCATTGAACAGGCTACAAAAAAAAAAGCAAAAAAAAAAAAGCTTTTTTAGCCGGAAACATATACTTTACACAAGAAAGAATCACTAACACAATTTAGTCAAGCTGGTGCCTGAACTACCCATGTCATTTCAAAATTATATTTTGGTTTATTTGAAAATGTTTTCCTTTCTTTGTGTCAGCTATTTTTTATTCCCTGGTGTCTTGAAATGTGTTCTCTGTAGTGTAAAGGTTTTTAGGAAATAGATCTTTGCCATCTAATATTGATTCTTCAGAAGGCCATCTGTGGCTGCTTCAGATAAGAGAAATAAAATATAAATTAAGATTCAGTGTGATGTGTTTTTAGAATGGGTACTTTACAAAAACCATGGTGTTATGTACTTGAATGATGTTAAAAATAATATACTGTAATATTTAGTATGATATTTTAAAACTAAATGTTATAATTTTAAACGATACAAATGTACAAAACCAAAAGTAAAGTGTGTTTTCCATACAATCACAAATCAGGTTACTCAGGTTACTGGAAGCCCAAATCTATCTTCAAAATCTGATATTGTAAGACTAAAATGGTAAAAATAAATATTTATTTCCTAGCGTATTCCTTCTTGTTGCTTTTGAAGTAAACATTGTATGCACTGGGAGATTTATTAAAATTTTGTTTTTTGGCAGCAAACATTTTTGACATTGCTGTGTGTACACAATGCTTTCCTAATAGTTTCTAGCGGACCTAAACCAGAATTCTATTCCTGTGTTTTCTACACATTTATTTCTGTGTGTTTTTTACCCAGCATTTTATCATGTAAGAAGCATGTGGAATCTTCTCGGAGTACTTGCCCAGTGCAATCACACAATGGAGTAATTTTTTACTATGGACTGCTGTATTAAAGAGAACCACCTATTATTAGACATGAATCTCATTATTCAATCTTTAAAGTTGTGTACCAGATGAGCAGCTAAATATACATTTTGAATACATACATACAGTATCTCACAAAAGTGAGTACACCCCTCACATTTTTGTAAATATTTTATTATATCTTTTCATGTGAGAACACTGAACAAATGACACTTTGCTACAATGTAAAGTAGTGAGTGTACAGCTTGTATAACAGTGTAAATTTGCTGTCCCCTCAAAATAACTCAACACACAGCCATTAATGTCTAAACCGCTGGGAACAAAATTGAGTACACCCCTAAGTGAAAATGCCAAAGTTGGGCCCAATTAGACATTTTCCTTCCCTGATGTCATGTGACTTGTTAGAATTGTTACTGTACATAAAGGGAGCCTATGCTATAAGAAGATTGCCAAGACCCTGAAACTGAGCTGCAGCACGGTGGCCAAGACTATACAGTGGTTTAACAGGACAGGTTCCACTCAGAACAGGCCACACCATGGTCAACCAAAGAAGTTGAATGCATCATGTGCTCAGCGTCATATCCAGAGTTTGTCTTTGGGAAATAGATGTATGAATGCTGCCAGCATTGCTGCAGAGGTTGAAGGGGTGTGTGTGGGGGGGGGGGGGTGCCTGCCAGTGCTCAGACCATATACCAGACACTGCATAAAATTGGTCTGCATGGTTGTTGTCCCAGAAGGAAGCCTCTTTTAAAGATAATGCACAAGAAAGCCTGCAAACAGTTTGCTGAAGACAAGCAGACTAAGGACATTACTGGAACCATGTCCTGTGGTCTGATGAGACCAGGATAATTTAATTTGGTTCAGGTGGTGTCAAGCGTGTGTGGCGGCAACCAGATGAGGAGTACAAAGACAAGTGTGTCTTGCCTACAGTCAAGCATGGTGGTGGGAGTGTCATGGTCTGGGGCTGCATGAGTGCTGCCGGCACTGGGAAGCTACAGTTTATTGAGGGAACCATAAATGTCAACATGTACTGTGACATACTGAAGCAGAGCATGATCCCCTCCCTTCAGAGACAGGGCCGCAGAGCAGTATTCCAACATGATAACCACCCCAAACACACCTCCAAGACGACCACTGCCTTGCTAAAGAAGCTAAGGGTAAAGGTGATGGACTGGCCAAGTATGTCTCCAGACCTAAACTCTATTGTGCATCTAGGGCATCCTCAAATGGAAGGTGGAGGAGTGCAAGGTCTCTAACTTCCATCAGCTCTGTGGTGTCGTCATGTGGCGTGGAAGAGGACTCCAATGGCAACCTGTAAAGCTCTGGTGAACTCCATGCCCAAGAGGGTTAAGGCAGTGCTGGAAAATAATGGTGGCCACACAAAATATTGGCCCATTACGCCCAATTTGGACATTTTCACTTAGGGTTGTACTCACTTTTGTTGCCAGCGGTTTAGACATTAATGGCTGTGTGTTGAGTTATTTTGAGGGGACAGCAAATTTCCACTGTTATACAAGCTTTACGCTCACTACTTTACATTGTAGCAAAATGTTATTTCTTCAGTGTTGTCACATGAAAAACTATAATAAAATATTTACAAAAATGTTAAGGGTGTACTCACTTTTGTGAGATACTGTATACTGTATATAAAAATTGTCTTACCTGTCAAAATAACTTGTGGTCTAGGCACCCGTTACAGATAGCACAGCTAGACTGGTGACCATACTTTTTCCTCTCTGCAGTTTCGCAATGCAGAATGTTCACCTGCTATCCCCAGCACTCTAAGTTGTTCATCGTTCTGCCCCCTCCACGTTAAAACATGTCAAGGAAGGAAGGTTGAAGGCCCTGCAAATAGTGAGAGTGACCTTATTATCTTAGAGTGCTGCCATTTTCTCTCCTATTGAATCCTGTTGTTTAGAAGATTATAGGAGGATAGCGGGACAATATATTTCATGATGTTTTATTAGATACATAATCAGATTACAGTAAATGTTTCCATCTTTATGGCATTCAGCTTTAATTGTTGCAACTGTGCAGTTTTACATATGAAATATTCTCCCTTATTAGGCTTTACTCACATTAACTACTTTTTAATTACTAATTACTTTAGTTTGATACTTCAGCTGTAGTCTCAGAGGGACAAATGTTACCTGAACCTGGCAATTACTGGTCCACACTGTTTGACCTCACCTACTACACACTCAGAAGGCAGAAGACCTGACAAACATATTTGAATATTGTCCACACATTTTCCTTTTTTGGGGAGAGTTATTTGCATTCATTTTAACAGCTGTAAAGGGAAGTTTTAAATAAAGGAGACACATGGCCAAAGCTTTTTTGGCCATACTTCTCCTATGGATCACAGGAGTATAGTTTGTTCTGCACTCCTATGACCCATTTTCAGCCAACAGTGGGCTAGAGCCTACTGTCAGCTGAAGTCACTCAGCCAGTCCAGGCTAGGGAAAGGTCCCAACCATATGATCAGGTCTGGCATCTGGCTCAGCCTCTCAGAAAACTGATGAGAGCCTGGGCCAGCACTTCTGCTCAGAGCAAAGGGGAGAACTGAGCGATCAGTGGTGTTTCTCACTACAGAAACGTCGGGGAACAGGTGCAGCATTGGATCGAGCTAGGTGAGTATAATTGTTTGTTTTTTTACACACCCAAACTTTTATTAGTTCTTTCGCATTGATTTTGTTTAAGGGGAAGCACTATAATGTATCTGCGACAGGGGTGCCATCAGTCACCATCTCTCATAATACAGAATTCCTGACAATAAGGCAGGGGAAAAGCAGGCAAGGAATGAGTAACTTATGTGTTCATTGCTGTTCTTCTGATTTTCAGTTAATTCGATCTAGATGAAGCAGACAGAGAGATGCGAACTTCTTTATAAAGTCATGAAACATTTCTATAGAATTTCCATTTATAGAAGGAATATATATTCTTCTCTGGGATTCCACTGAGCATCTTCTGAGCTGAAGAAAGGCCCACTAGTTGCTCTGTAGCAACCATTAAGAACACAGACTAAACATTGCAATGCTTAAAACTCTGTAACAGACAACGTTAGTTCTAAGAGCCACTTTCTCTAAAATATTATTTTGGGATTTACAGTATCTTCTATAAATATCAATAAAATATCAATAATAGCACCGATTCTCTACAGGGTGGAGGAGATAGAGACCACATAGTGGGAAAACACAAGCAGTTGCATGAAAATAAGCAGTCGCCTGCAAATAAGTTCAAATAAAGGTTATTTTTATTTTACTTTTAATTGACTACTTATCATTTGGCTGGACCTTACTGGAACCCAAAGGAGTCACATGGCAAGAAGTTAACCACTTCAGCCCCGGAAGGATTTCCCAGTTTAGGACCAGAGTACTTTTTGCGATTTGGCACTGCGTCGCTTTAACTGACAATTGCGCGGTTGTGCGACGTTGTACCCAAACAAAATTTGCATCCTTTTTTTCCCACAAATAGAGCTTTTTTTGGTGGTATTTGATCACCTCTGCAACACTTCTACATCACCTCTATAAACAAAAGAAGAGCGAAATTTTTGCAAAAAAAAACAATATTTCTTACGTTTTGCTAAAATACATGTCCAAAAAAAAACAACTTTTTTTTTTCATCGGTTTTGGCTGATTTATATTCTTCCTCTTATTTTTGGTAAAAAAAATTTGCAATCGGCGTTTATTGATTGGTTTGCGCAAAAGTTGCCGCGTTTACGAATGATGAGAATTAATTTATGGGGTTTTTATTTTTTTTATATTTCACTAGTATTGGCGGCAATCTGCAATTTTTATCAGGACTGCGATATTGCAGCGTACATGTCGGACCATTTTGACACTTTTTTGGGACCATTGGCATTTATACAGCGATCAATGCTATGAAAATGCATTGATTACTGTATAAATGTCTCTGGCAGAGAAGGGATTATCCTGCAGGGGGCACTCTAAGGGGTTAACTGTGTTCCTTCAGTGTTTTATAACTGTATGGGGGCTGGGCTGGCTGGGGGAGGGGAGTGATCCCAGCTCCCATACACAGGGAACCTGTGATCACATCCCTTCCCCCTCTGTCAGAACGGAGATCCGTGTTTGCATGCACGGACCCCTGTTCTTTTGCTCTGTGGGGCTAATTGCAGGTAACTAGTGGACATCGAGTACCCACTCCCTGGCCCCCCGGAACACAGTGAGTGCACAATACTCGTTCTTGCGGCCGCTGTCAGGTGTTTCGTGATAACGAGCCAAGTTACCGCCATCAAGCCACGGCGGGCAGTCGGCAACTTGTTAAAATACATTTTTATTTAACAGAATTATACATGTAGCACCCTCTAGGTTGCTAGAGCGATGTGTATAGGTTTTTGGTAGATGTGTATAGGTTTTTGGTAGAGTAGGTAAATTTAGGCAGGCCTAGCTGGTAGCTGTTGGCTTGTTTGTTTTGATCTGGGCTATGAGTGGCTCAGGGTAGGGCTGAGTCACTCACAGGCAGCATCACAAGCACCTTCCACTTCTTTCCAGAATGTTCTGGTGTTTTCTGGAAAGGAAGGAGGAGAGGAGAGGTGGAGCTGTCTGGGGTGTTCCGAGGAGCCCTGACCAATCCCCAAACTGGATTGGCAGGGGGCAGACCTCCTTAAATACCCAGGGTTAGCCCAGCTGGGGAGGAGTTGTACGGGCGGAAGAGCTGGAGATGGAGTGCTAGGCTGTTGGGGCCTTTGAGAGAGCTCCCCAGTCTGGGGGGTGACCTTGGGCCTGGGCTTGGGAGCGGACGGGGCACTCTTAGAACACGTAGAGGTGTCCTGGACTGAAGACACTGGAGCAAGGAGAGGACAGAAGGAGAGTGCACTGCTAGGCAAGTCTCGAGGGAGGAACAACAGGTCGCAGCCAGGGGGGCTGGTGAGTGATGCAGATTCAGGAGGACTGGGGAGGCACACCTGAGAGGACTGGGGGAGAGCAGTCTAGGATGGGTGCTGAACCAGAAGAGAGTACTGGGGAGGCACGCCTGGAAGGACTGGAAGAACGCAGTCTGGGATGGGTGCAGAACCAGAGTTGTGGACTGTGGAGGAATGGGCAGTGGAGAAAGGCAGCTGCAGCCATGAGGGCTGACAGGGTCTGAAGAGGTGGTGCTGGAAGCAGTATCCACCTAGATGGTTAGCACTGGGACTTATCTACATTTATTGCTACATTAAAGGGGCAAAAGGCATTCACCTTAGGCCAGCTAGCTGGTTTTAAAAGTCCAAGCAAGTTATGTGCTGGTGGTGTTGAGGAGTAATAGTCTGCAGCAAGTGATGTGCTGGAGAGAAGAGTAGAGGTGTATATACTGGAGTGTATATATGTTTGAGTCCTGTTTATATTACAGTTATTTAAGTGGGCATCCCATATGCTCTTACCCTATCCAAGTTTAATACCCCTCAATAAAAATACAAAAACAAGTGCAAGGACTGTTTCATGTCTCTGGATGAGTGAAATTGTGTGCCTGGCTGAGCAGGGTGAAAGAAGGACCACAACGCACATAAGCCCCTATGGGGGTACTGCTACACATAATTAGAAAACACCACATAAACAGCTAAAATCAATTGTTACAACTTCAATATACACTGGGAAAACTCCCCTCCTTATAATATTTGTGAAGCACAGAATTTGCTCTCAGTTGTATGTGGCTACAAAAGCGAGAATCCGTCCCGAGTTCCTCTTCCTCAACGGAGTGCTGCTTCTTCAGGAGTTGAGGAATTAAATAAAATTTCTAGGTAAGTAGATATATATTTCCTGGCTCAGCCTCGTGCCAGCGTGACCTCAGGTCAACGCAGCCCCTTGACACCGTATAGGACATACCTGAACTAGATATATAAAAGCAGGCAGTACCTGATAAATGGTGTTCTTATTCTGTCCTTGCTCTGGACGTCCTGTTTCCTGCCATTTGTCCATATGGTGGAAGGTCCCTTGTTGGAGGCAAATCCCCTGGATAGGGACTCTCCTGGTGCTGGAGATGAGCACAGGCATAATATGCCGTCAGTTGCGTGATTATGCAGCCATCCTGGGCTTTAGAAGGGGCTTCATTTTAGTTAGCCTGCATTATTTAGTTGTGCTTTTTCCTTCCGTGCTCTTAGCCCAATAACTAGTCCTGTGGTGGGCCTGTGACTGGAGGAGGAGTGGTCAAAACCGCATGCAAGAGGAGGCTATTCGGAGAATGTAGGGATGCTGAGTGCCCTCCCTGTTCCTTCCCTTCCATGCTGCTAGCTTCCGGGTTCTGTGTTCCACCAACGGTGCGGGCGGATGACGTTACCGTGCCTTCCCGGATTGGCCGAGCAGATGCGGCTGTGATTGGTCGGCTTGCAGCCACGTCTGATTGGCTGGTTCAGGGGAGGCGGCGGATTTAAACCAGAAAGTAGCTCAGCTATGTTGTAGCTGTCAGTGTACTTCAGGCAGAATGCTAACCGGTAAGCAGCAGGAAGGGGGGAGGTGGGAGCAGTCTCTTCATGGTGTTGTTTCCTTGCTCATGCTGTCCTGATGTTTTTTATGCAGCGCCTACTGACAGTCTCCATACACTTGCTGCTCAGGATTGCCTGGTCTGCCTGAGCCGGTGAGTACCTGTGCTGGGGGATCTGTGTATGTGTATATATATTTAAATTATGTTGGTAGGTGGGCACATAGGTATACATTAGGTAGGTCTTGCTCTATGTGATATCTTTTTAGCCCAGGGTGAGCTCACCAGTTCCTGATCAAGGGGCACTGAAGGCTGTGGAAAGGTAAGGGACTCCTGGAATCTCTGTCATGTGTGTTTTGTTAAGTACACCTCCTGACGGGTTGCTATTATTTCCTTTATTTCAGGGGGAGGGGTTCCTCGCTCAGGAATCGTAAAAGAGCAATTTCTTCTTCGAGCAAACATCACCATGTCCGGTGGAGTCCTTCCTCTGGCTCTCCAGGATCGCCTTGTAGGCAACCTAGCAGCCAGTGACCTCCGCCCTTGGCCGAGGTCTGCTGGGCTTGTGGCGCAGAGTCGGTACCTTCTCAGTGCTTATGTGAGCTGTGCTTTAGAGAAGCAGGTCAGTCAATCCAGTCAGTTACTGAGGATATTAGAGGATATATTAAGAAAGCAGTGGAAGAAGGAGTAAAAGCCTTAATGCCGGTCCATACTGTTCCTGTGAGGTCAGGCCGCAGGGCTAGAGAAGATGACTCCCCGGAACCAGGTGCGATTAGTTCAGATTCAGATGCGGCATACGTGTAGGGCCAAGATGCCTTGGATACATATTCCTTTGTCTTTGCTCTAGTGCCATCTTTTTATAACAGCCGTAAAGCAGGCTATTGATTGGGAGGAAGATTCTGCAGCCGAAGAGATATTATACGAATTTGAAAAGGGAGCTCCCGAAGTTTCCTTTCATATCAGAGATTGGAGGATGAGTGGTCCAAACCAAACAGGAAGCCACCTTTGCAAAATAGAGTAACCAAATTATATCCATTTAAACAGTCGGAGGTGGAATCTTGGGATACGCCTCCCAAGATAGATGCGTCCTTGCAACGCCTTGCAAGGCATATCACCTTGCCCCTGGAGGAGACGGTCTAATTTAACCACTTCACTCGCTACTTTTGAGTGGCTGTACCGTTATATAGCCTGCAGCTGCAGGCTATATCCCGGTACTGTTTTTTTTAGAACGGACAGTCGGCTGTCCGGGGATAACGACCGATCCGGCTCGGGAGCCGCTCAATCGTTATCCCTGGGAGACCAGAGCTACGATCTGGCACGTCCGCCGGCTCAGAGGAGACCTGCTAGAAGCCGGAATCGGCTCCGATCGGGTCTCCTTCAGCAAATTCCGGAAAGCGACGTCATAACGTCACTTCCGATTTACTCGGCGGCTAATGGCGCCAGTTTTAACAATAATGTCAGTATTCAGAATCACCGTTTTTGGTGATCTGAATACTGTGAAGTGCAAAGGAGGGATGGGGGGTCTTCTAGACCTCCCAGCCCTCCATAAAGAATACCTGTCACCATATATTACTATCACAATGGATGTTTACATTCCTTGTGATAGCAATAAAAGTGATCAGAATTTTTTTTTTTAAAGGAACAGTGTTAAAAAAAAATAAAAAAAAAATTTAAAGGGCCACTGTCCCCGCGAGCTCAAGCAGCAAAGAAAGCGCATACATAAGTTGCGCCCGCACATGAAAACGGTGTTCAAACCACACATGTGAGATATCGCCGGGATTGCCAGAGTGTGAGCAATAATTCTAGCAAAAGACCTCCTCTGCACCTCTAACCTGGTTACCGTTAAAAAATTTGAAAGCGTCGCCTATGGAGATTTTTAAGTACCAGACTTTGTTGCCATTCCGCGAGTGCACGCAATTTTCAACCGTAACGTGTATGGTATCTATTTACTCGGCATAACATCCTCTTTCACAATATACAAAAAAATTGGGCTAACATTACTGTTGTCTTATTTTTTAACTCAAAAAAGTGAAATGTTTCCAAAAAAAACGCGCTTGAAAGACCGCTGTGCAAATACCGCGTGACAAAACGTATTGCAATGATCGCCATTTTATTCCCTAGGGTGTTTGAAAAAAAATATAATGTTTGGGGGTTCTAAGTAATTTTTTAGCAAAAAAAAATGTTTTTAACTTGTAACCAACAAATGTAAAAAAAGGGCCCCGGTTAGTAAGTGGTTAAAGATACTATGGAGCGGAAGGCTGACTCAGAGTTAAAAAAGGCATTTACTATGGCGGGTGCCACCTGCAGGTTGGCGGTGGCACTAACCTCAATTGCCAGGGCCATAAAGGTCTGGTAGGCAAACGTAGAATCATCTCTGGACACCCGGGTAGAAGAGGGCATTCTATCAGCAAGTCTGCAAGGCCTAAGGTTATCAGTTGAATTCTTGGCAGAAGCAACAGTTGATTTGGTTAGATTTACTGCCGGCACCATGGGCCACTCGGTCATGGCTAAACGAGCTCTTTGGTTGAAGCACTGGTCCACGGACTCAGCTTTGAAGCAAGCTTTGTGTTTGATTCCCTTTTCGGGAGGCACGCTCTTTGGCAAGACATGGGAAGAGGCTATCCGCCAGGTGACAGAGGGGAATTAGGGCCTCCTGCCCCAGGATCGAAGGCGTAATCAGCAGTCCTTTCATTCTGGTAGAAGACCCGGGGACCAGTATAAGGAAGCAAGATCCTATCGGCCTGGGAGAGAATTCTCACAATTCTCATGGCAATCTCAAGGAGCCTTCACCGATCGGTCTAAGGCTAAAGCCCCTCAAGCTGCAAAGGCTGCAACAAAGTCCTTCTGAAGGTTAGCTGCCCACAGAAGTGTCTGGGCGGAGAGAATAAAAGATTATTGGGTCTTAGAAGTAGTCCAAAATGGCCTCCGCCTTCAGTTTCAGGGAGCACCTCCAGGGAGAATCTGGATAACTACAAAAATTCCCTCCTTGCCGGAAAAGTGATCATCTCTCGATTCATACATAGGAGAATTAATCGATCTTCAAGCTATTATTCCAGTGCCTTAAAGAGAGCAGGGTCAAGGGGTATACTCCCCGCTTTTTCTCATCCAAAAGTTATCAGGCAAATGGCACCCGGTGTTGGACTTGAAGGAACTGAACTCTTTTCTGAAGTCACAGTCATTCCGGATGGAGTCCCTAAGAACTATCGCAGCAGTAATTTGTCGAGGCAACTGGATTGTATCCGTGGCCCTGGAAAATGCATACTTCTATAATCCAATAGCCAAAAGTCATCAGCACTTTCTTCGGTTTGTGCATGCAGGCAGCCATTTTCAATTCCGATGCCTTCATTTTGGGCTAAGTTTGACACTCAGAACATTTACCAAAGTCCTGGTAACAGTGATCGCTTACCTTTGTCAACAAGGAATAAGAATATTCCATTATTTGGACGATGTGCTAGATCTCGCCCAGTCCAGAGCTCTTCTATTGCAACACTGAGATCATGTTCTTGCCACCTATATACCTGCCTTGCCAAGCAGGGGGTAACACGAAGCCTGCACCACCTTCAGATATCTGAAGAGATCTTCGAGTTTGCCGAAAGACACCTGATGGATTTTACTGCAGCATATCTGGGGTTCAGAACACCACAGCGGACCTCCTGAGTTGCAGGTTTGCCAGCAACATGGAATGGATGCTGAATACAAAGTATCTGGAGGTAATCTTCCGGGAATGCCCGAGGTGGACTTGATGGCAACCCCAGACAATTGCCAAGTTCCACAGTTTTTTTTCCCAGTACTACTGTCCACAAGCGATGGGGCAGGATGCCATCTCCCAGAAATGGGATTTCAGACGAGTTTACATATTTCCACCAACGGCCCTGATCCTCAGGTGTCTGCTGAAGATCATGGAGGAGAAAGTGCGGGCAACAGTGATCGCCCCATTCTGGCCAAGGAGGCCATTATTTTCCCTCCTCTGGCACCTGGTGAAGTGCACTCCAGTCAGATTACCTCAGACCCGGGACCTGCTTCTACGGAGCGGCCAGTATCATCCTGATCTGGCCCATCTAGCCTTGACTGCATGGCTGTGAACAGGAAAAGTTGAGTAACCTAAATCTATCAGATTCAGCGGTAATGACTTTATTGGCGGCAAGGGAACTGTCTACTAAAGCCACATATCACCTAGTGTGGAAGAAGTTTGAAGTGTTTGCTTCCCAACAAAGTTTCTCATTTCGATCTCCTTCAGTGCTAGAGTTTCTTCAGTCCAGTCTGGACATAGGCCTGAGTGACAATATGCTGCAAGTCTAGGTTTGGGCACTGACAGCCCTGACAGATGTTCCGTCGGCAAGAGATCCTCTGGTGGTAAAGTTTCTGAAAGCAGCAATGAAAATACGGCCACCAGTCCGTCCAATATTCCCGAAGTGGGATTTACCTTTGATGCTAAAAGGGTTGTTGAAGGCATCCTTCTTCCCGGATACAAGCAGTTCACTATATAATCTCACGTGGAAGATTGTTTTCCTAACAGCAATAGTCTCAACCAGGCAAGTTTCAGAAATTGCAAAGAGCCATACTGCATTTTCTTCCCGGGTGGGGTCGTGCTACGGCCTTCGCCAAGCTTCCCGCCGAAAGTTTCCTCAGAATTTCATTTTAATTGGCGGTATGTACTTCCAGTCCTTTTGCCAAGTTCAGAAGATTCAGAATTACACAAGTTGGATCTAAAGTCTATCCTGCAAACATACCTTTTGCAAACAGAGTCATTTAGAAAAGAGGCTCTTTTCATATACCAAAATGGTCCCAGGAAAGGTATGCCTGCGTCACCAAGAATCATCTCATTTTGGATCGTTAAAGCAATCCAGGCAACGTACTCTCTCGGAGGCCTCTCACCTCCTCAGGAGATCCGTGCTCATTCGACCAGGATGATTTCTTCCTCCTCGGCGGCTTGGTGAAAAGTGTCGGCGGATGAGGTTTGTAGAGCGGCAAGCTGGAGTTCTCCCAGCACTTTCATCAAGCATTACAATCTGGATATCGCTTCCTGTTCTTATCTCATGGGAACTTCTATTCTATATTCTGCCTTGTCTAGATGTTAATAATTTTTTCCTTAAGGAGCACCTGATGTTTAATTGTCCTTTTCTTACCTTCCCTTGGTGTGTGCTAGTTAGGTCCCGAGGTCATGATGGCATGACCCGAGACAGGAAAACGGAAAATTGTTATCAAATACTTAATGTAATTTTCCTTTCCTGGCTCTGCCTCATGACAGCACCCTCCCTGGGCCTTCGCAACTAGTTACAGAACACCATTTACCAGGTACTGCCTGCTTTTATGTATCTAGTTCAGGAATGTCCTATACGGGGTCAAGGGGTGGGGTTGACCCGAGGTCATGCTGTCATGAAGCAGAGCCAGGAAAGGAAAATTACAGTAAGTATTTGATAACAATTTTCCGTTATATATATATATACAGTATGTCACAAAAGTGAGTACACCCCTCACATTTTTGTAAATATTTTATTATATCTTTTCATGTGACAACACTGAAGAAATGACACAGTGTAAAGTAGTGAGTGTACAGCTTGCATAACAGTGTAAATGTGCTGTCCCCTCAAAATAACTCAACACACAGCCATTAATGTCTAATATATATAATATATATATATATATATATATATATATATATATATGTATATATATATATATATATATTGTACATACTGTACATATATAAATATTAACAACACAAAACATCAAAACCTCTACACAATATACTATGTATATGACTACATATTTGCAGGGTTTGATTCAGTAAAAGCTTCCAAACATGGGTGTGGTGATTCACCAGCATTCTAGGTGTTTCAGCATCTCAGGGCAAGCATCGGAGTGTGCATCAGGGGACTCCTAGAAAAGGACAACTGCACAAATGCATAAACATATCCCCATGCACTGCTGGGGGCAGGTATGCACTGCTAATAGTATGTGCATTACTGAGCCATTAGAAAAAGAGTGAAAGGTAACCCAGGGGAAACTCTATAAGGGCTATAGATATTAAGTATTCCTTGAGCAGATGGTTGAATGGAAAAATGGAACAAGCTACGCCCTGCGTATAAACAGTGAAAATTAGAATGTATCTTACATTTGTTACATGCAAACTCTTCTATACATACTGTATATCCCAGATATATTTCTACATGTTTTCCTTGGAAACCTGTAGAAATATATTATTTGAAACTAAAACTCACAAAGATCGAATCTATGGATACCAATATGGACTTAAAGTTTTCACGATATATCACGTAACAGGGAAAGATTAACCACTTCCCACCTGCCCATTAAGTACTGCGGACGGGCAGACGGTGTAGGCAAAGCCAATGATTCACGGCCAGGACCTGCTGATCAGCTGTGTACAATCAACACAGAACTCTGTACAGAGAGAATGGTCTCTTTGTCTCTCATCCCTGCAAAACAGAATCAAGAGTACTGGATGTGCTCCAAATAAAAACATTTTGAAGTATCAAAATTATCATTATAAAATAAATATAATATCATATCATATCACACAATTGTCCATAATTCAGCAGGGACAATATAAAAAAAAATTTTATTAATTAAAAAAAAAAAAAATCTGCTTACCATTTTAGATGCTCTTTTCTAAATAAAACCTGCACTGAAAAATCCTACTTATTTCTCCTTGTGAGGGTGCTGGGGAGCTGTGTTTGCTATGATTAACGCTACCTATACAGTGCTGGCGGACCTTATTGTCAGTTGTAAACTAGAGCTGAACACTGTCTGTTCTAACAAAGGGTTAAAGGTTTAGAAACTGGCTTCTTGTGTGATATGTTAATAAGAGGAAGCACAGTCTGTTCTCAGGACAGACTCACTTTAAGTTGTGCCAAAAAGAAAAGATAGCAAAAAAAATAGACTTAAATTTGACTGTAAAAGTGAAAATACACTTTAAAGGTTTTCACTTTTCACCTTTTTAACAGTGAGGATAATTCGCTATAAAAATACCAAGAAAAGCATCTCAAGACCCCCATTCAGGAATATTTTGAATAATTAAACCACATTAACACAACAAACATAAAGTAAAACCTAAAATGAACCCAAAGTATCAGAAAATATTAAAAACTCCCAAACAACAGAGCCATAACCGCAGACTGACCCTACGTATTATGCTCACATAATCGTTTGATGTTTGTTTCAGCCTTGGTTATTATCATCCAGTGACATTTTTCAAAGACAAGATTTTTCCTTTCAACAGATCCAAAGCGTCCTTTGATCTATCTGTGAAGAAGAGAAATATATTAAGAATTCAGATGGTCTGTTTTGAATTTTGACAACTGCTTCCATAATGAAAGAAAGCAAAGTATATTTTCAGACTATCACATTGTTCCTCCAGGCAATGCCTTGCATGTTACTGGGAGAGATTTATACATGAATGTATGTGATTCTTGATGTAACCTTTTCTCATAAGCATTTTCATTTATTTGGTAACTAATATGATTCTATTTAAGTCTTCCCACGGTCATCTGCTGTGTGACTCTTATTTAATCTAAATATCTCAATTACTAGAAATTTATTCCACCACAGCAGACTACAGATGATTATAAATAAATGCTTTCTACCATGTCAGTATTGTTCTACTGTATTGTCCATCTGTATTTCTCCAGGAGACAGTGCATGTCAGTAAGAAATGGTGGAAGCATGGTTCTAGGTTTGAAGCTCACCAAAGACTACAAGCAGTGATGGTAGGGGTTTACTGTGCCCATTGTGCACTAAAATCTCAACCAATGTTATCAGTCCTGGCCAGGCTACCTCTAAGTATACCTCCTCCATATGTTATGGTGATGCAGGGATCAGGGGTGTTCTGTTGCCCACATCAGGAGTGAGCAATAGGGTGAGTATGCTGCTTTAGCTAAGATAAAGTATAGTGAGCCAATGGGAGAAAGAAAAAGGGAAGGAAGCGCCAGTTAAGTGTAGTATACCAGTTAAAAGTTTTAGTTTTGGCAATGTATTAATAACACTCACAGGAGATGACAGATAAAAAAGCTCATCTGGTGCAGAGTCTATAGATATGGGTTCCTCCTTGATCCGACCTGCAGAACCGATGTAGTATGTTCTGACTGCTGGGGGGGGGGGGGGGGTGGCCAGCTCAGGAGCCTGAAGGAGCCTCGGGAAGCCATGCTAACCAGTGTGAAAGGCAGCGGAAGTGACTCTTCGGCGGAAGGGTCACAACCAGGGGCCCGTCCATTAAGGGGGCATGAGCACTGCCCCCCATATCCAACGCTGCCCAGAGCCACCCCCACCTATCAATGTGTCCTTGCTGGACACTGGGAGCATGAATTCCAATGGAGGGAGTGGACGGGGTGGCTGGCTGTGCACTGTGCCTCCCGCCCCCCACCAAAAAAAAATACCACCGGCCGTCGCTGGTCACAACTGTGAGGATAGCAGCTGCAGGTGGTCCCGTGCCTTTCCCTTACTATATCTCTTCCTACATGGATCAGAGACAGTTCTGGGTTACCCTTAACCCTGATCATCGGTATATTAGACATTTTATTGCTGGTTGGACTATATAATATCAGTGTGCCAGATTATTTTCCCTTTAAAGTATGGTGAGCAAATTTTGTCACCCTAGGAGAGGAAGTGTGCTACTGACTGGATTGCCGGGTGAAAAAAAAAGGAATAATGGAAAATGAATGCAGTCAAGACATGAAAGGATTGGTAAGTTGTGACATAACGCATGTTCATTTGTAACACTCCTCCTCATAGGGTTATGCAGAAGGCCCCTTCTAAGTATTACAGCAGGCTAACATCACAGGATCTGGTTCTTGGTGTGTGGTGTGAAAAATAGGTTAAAACGTAGTTCCACCCAAAAGTGGAACTTCCGCTTTAAGTGATGGTGACCCCCTGGCATGCTACAATTGGCATGTCATTTTTTTTGGGGGGCAGCATGTCACAGGTCCCAGAAGATTGCCCGACCATTCACAACACCACATCGTGGTTCGCGCATGCACAGTGAGTGCCCAGCTGTGAAGCCAAATCCGGGCACCCACACTTGCTATGCCGGCACCGTGAAGGGGAGTGGAGCAAGGCTTCGGGCAGCCTCATCGCAAGACCGTGGAACAGGTGAGTAACCATTTATTAAAAGCCAGCAGCTACACTTTTTGTAGCTGCTGTCTTTTAGAAGGGTGGAACTCTGCTTTAAGTGACAATCACTTTAGTTTCTTTTTACTATTTATTGTTTAACTCAATTCTAGGCGAACATGATTAGTGGTGCAGGATACCCAAAAATAGCACACAATGTAGGACAGGTACCCTGGATATAGTGATAGGCCCTTTAAATGGCCCTGTAAGAGCAGTCACAGTTCTTCTAAAGTTGTAGTGGCTCTCTTCCCTCTCTGATAGGAGTAAAAAATACATTGATTGTTAGATGACAAATCCATCTTACAATTTATAGCAGTAGTTTTTACTCAGCTCTCCTGTGACACTTTTCAACAGTAGATTCTTGACAAGCCCAGCTACCTGCAGATATCCATTCTAGCAAGCAGCTACAGCCGTTGGGCCTCAGGTACAGTGGAAAAACACTTTAAGCAAACATCCTCTCCAGGTGGAAGCCCAGGGGTTAGAAAGAATCTTTTGGAAAGATGACCCACATGTTTACCATTTTTTCAACTCATACCCCTGAACAGAGATGTCAGAGATTGGTTGAGTTAGATACACTATATTGTCAAAAGTATTGGTACACCTGCCTTTACATGCTCATGAACTTTTTTTTTTTTTTATTTTGCACTCTTTCACCCTTTATTATAATGGAAAAAAAAATGAATCCAAACTTGTTAGCAGATGACTGTATATTGAAGACACCTATTCAACATTGCTGAAAATGATGAATCAGTGAGTTTCAAGCATTTCGCTTCCACCTTTAGGTGGTAAGATGGTTGAAATATTACAAGATAAGCCCTCCCAAAACTTAATTAATTCATTGGCATGAGATGTATTCCTCATTTTTTGGCTTTTTAAAACACTTCTAAGGCAAGCTTTCCTTGTAAGACCCAGCTAGAAGGGGATGGAACCACCGTTGAACATAATGTTATCAGAAGCTGAAGGGTGATCCAATCCATCTACATCAGCATAAAACAATTATGTTTGGGAGGACTTACCCTAAAATAAAATAAAAATAAACTGAAAGTCTATCTTTACACAATTAGAAAAAAACTGTCAATATAATTTGCAATCGCAGCATAATCTTCCCTTTTGAATATCAACAATGATAATCCTAAAACTTTAAGTCTTTCTGTTTTCGGCAATCGGTCTGACAGACAGAAATATGCTTTATCCCCCCTATTTCTGCAGCATTTCGTACATAGTAGTATGTGTTCCACAAGTCATTAAAAAGCATCATGCCTAATGTATATAGGTGCTCTGTATCACTGGCGTGGCCTTAGGCTTGTGATAGGAGTTGAATAAGTCATTGCTGCATCAGTCCTATCTCAGGAGCAGTGGAAATAGATCACTTCAAATTTACCCTGCATGTGATCCTCTTAGATTCAGCTCAACAAACAAAACTAAACAGTTTTGCTGGTGCGATCTGAACATTGCTTGGCAATCAAGAGGCCACCTTGAAGTGCACTGCACTTATTACTGCATCCACTGCTTCTCTTTATAGAACATTGTCTTTTGATCTCAATGGGATTCATCAAATTTTTTCTGGAAGACTAGACTAGGAGCACACGCTTACATATAGCTTGTGCACATCATACAACCATGTTACTCTAGAGATGAATCATTGTCAGAAGAATCGTAGTCATCATCCTCTTCATCATCAAATGAGCAGGCGCCCCCCCCCCCCACATGGGATTCTGTGTAATGGGATGTTCTTGAACTGGAGTGGTGGCTGCTGTTTGTGAGAGATACTTCTGAGTCTAAAAATAATCCTGGCACTGAAGAACACTGTGATCCATTGAAATAAAGACCTTGTTCCACCCAAAAGTTTCCTGTGGCCATCTCTGTCACATATCCTTCTAAGGCTCTTGGGACAAATGATTTGGCAAGACTGAGGATTTATTTTATGCATTTGCCAGACTCAAGTTGAAATGACATCCCCATCCTCTTCAGAACCTCAATGTCATCACGGATTTCAAACTTGTCACTAGTAGAGTTGAGCGAACTTCTGGAAGTCTGGGTTCTGCTGGTTCAGCCGAACTTCGGGACAAAGTCCGGGTTTAGGTCCGGACAGAACCTGAACTTTGTCCCGGACCCCGAACCCCATTTAAATCAATGGGGACCCAAACTTTTAGGCACAAAAATGGCTGTAAAAAAGTCCTGGAAAGTCCTAGGATTTTCAAACCCAGGGGTAACTAAATTTACCCCAAGCCCCAGGCCCTGTTTCAAGTCCAAGACAGGCCTGGATTTGGGCCTGAAACAGGGCTTCAAGCCGACTTGGTCGTCTTGGGTCTGAAGGTCTTCAAGCGAGTTGAGATGATCACTGTTCAAACTTTAGGCACTACTGTAACTCCAAGACTTCTCCTACCCCTACAGTAAAGTTGAACTCAGACCGTTTACGTATTTTATTTAGGAGTCAGAACGGTTTAGTAAACAGGGTTCTCGGAATCTTCCTATACACTGTCTCTACC
>BLSH010138097.1:46183-56902 GCA_018402905.1 Glandirana rugosa
CGAGAAGAAAACAAATATCGCCGCTAGTCTTTACTGCGTCGCCACTAGTTTTCCCACAAACAGAGCTTTCTTTTGGTGGTATTTGATCCCCTCTGCGTCATTTCTGATCGCCGCTATAAACAAAAGAAGAGCGACAATTTTGCAAAAAAACCCAAAATTTTTACTTTTTGCTAAAACACAAATCCAAAAAAAAATATAAAAAAACATTTTTTTTCACCGTTTTTGGCCGATTTATATTCTTCCTCATATTTGTGATAAAAAAAATTGCAATCGGCGTTTATTGATTGGTTTGCACAAAAGTGGTCGCGTTTACGGATGATGAGAATTAATTTCTGGGGTTTTTATTTTTTTTTATTTTTTACTAGTAATGGCGGCGATCTGCGATTTTTAGCGGTACTGCGATATTTCAGCGGACATGTCGGAACATTTTGACACTTTTTTGGGACCATTGGCATTTATACAGCGTTCAGTGCTATAAAAATGCACTGATTACTGTGTAAATGCCATTGGCAGTGAAGGGGTTAACCTGCAGTTGGCGCTCTAAGGGTTAACTATGTTCCCTGGGCGTGTCCTAACTGTATGGGGACTGCCCTAGCTGGGGAAGGGAAGTGGTCACAGCTTCCATGTAAAGGAAGGCTGTGATCACAGCCCTTCCCCCCTCCCAGAACGGAGGTCCGTGTTTACTTACACGGACCTCCATTCTTTCACTCCAGGGGGGGCATCGCGGGTGGCCGGCAGAGATCGACTCCGCCGCACCCACTCCCTGGCCCTCCCCGAACACAGTGAGTGCGCAGGCGTGCCTCAGGTGGCGCGCGCGCGCTCACTAGGCTTGATCCCGCAGCCGCCGTCGTATGACGGCGATTTGCGCAATAGAGCCACTCTGTCGCCGTCAATTGCCGACCAGCGGTCGGCAAGCGGTTAACTAAAAACGGGACAAACCACATCACTGTTCTGCAAACATCTGGAAACTGTGTGTAACACTTTAACTAAAACCTGGACAAACCATACTACTGTTCTGCAAACATCTGGAAACTGTGTGTAACACTTTAACTAAAACCGGGACAAACCATATCACTGTTCTGCAAACATCTGGGAACTGTGTGTAACACTTTAACTAAAACCGGGCGAACCCATATCACTGTACTGCAAACATCTGGAAACTGTGTGAAACTATAGCATAGAGAAGAACAGGGATATGGGTTCGCTCTGCTATAGTTTCACATAGAGTTTTTAGATGATTTAGAACAGTGATATGGGTTCGCTCTGCTATAGTTTCACACACAGTTTCCAGATGTTTGCAGAACAGTGATATGGGTTCGTCCGGTTTTAGTTAAAGTGTTACACACAGTTTCCAGATGTTTGCAGAACAGTAGTATGCTTTGTCCTGGTTTTAGTTAAAGTGTTACACACAGTTTCCAGATGTTTGCAGAACAGTGATATGGTTTGTCCCGATTTTAGTTAAAGTGTTACACACAGTTTCCAGATGTTTGCAGAACAGTGATATGGGTTTTCCCGGCGTATTTATACTTTTTTGACACAGTTTGAAGATGATTTTAGAGCTGAGCACTCTTTTGTTTGATGCCTTCTATTCGCCTTTGTTTCTCCATCTCTAGATTCTCACATTCCTGGACAGAGTTTTATGGCAGACCAATCCATTTAATTTCCTTTTTCTCCTTAGAAATAATATTCATGGCCATTAGTACATTAAGTGCATCGTAAACTCTTCTTCTGATATTCTTCTGATCGTAAGCTGAATCAGTGGGCAGGAGACCTGTAGTGTTGGTAAATTCAGCCACCAACTCATCAGCCACCTCATTGTATGATGTAGTGCCTTTAGTCTGAACCTTTTCACAAACCTTCATAGAGAAATGCCGAAGACCCTTTCCAATCTTCTCTCCTCTTTTGCTCCTCTTGCCTTCAGAGAAGTCAGTCTCTATGAACTCCCGGGAACACTTCCTGTCCCTGGGGATCCAGCTAGTTGTGTCTGTGATGTGGCTCTGAGTGACCATGGCTGAGGTAGCCATAGATAGCTGTCTCCCTATGAGAAGATCTGCTCGGGCATTCAGTTTCTGAGGAGTGCTTATAATAATTTGGAGCTTGGCAGAGAAGCAGTCCAGGAACGCTGTTATTTAGTCATCCAGCCCTGGGGACAGGATATGACTGGGCTGACTATGCACAGCTCACTACTGGAGGAGCTACTCTTTGTTACCGTACCCTGAAAACTTGAAAATGAGGCAGGCCTGAGCAGCTGAGCTCAGAGCTCACCCAGCCAGCAGTCAGAGCTCTTGGCTGGCAGCTGCTAAACATTCCTCACACTACAATAGTGAGGAATGAGGAGGCTGCTTAGAATAGAGAGCAGCAGGCTGACCTCAGCACATGTGCCTGCCTGTTCCTTCATCTATTCCCATGGCAAAAAGTATATAAGTGCCTGCCTTACCTGTGCCCGAAACAATAGTAGCAAAACTAAAGCCTGGGGCCTGCTCAACCCACTCCCCATGCCAGAAAAGCCATGGACCATGATCTCCATTGACTTTATCGTGGAATTGCCTTCATCGGAAGGATATTCCACTATCTTTGTAGTGGTGGACCGGCTGACCAAAATGGCCCACTTTCTCCCATTAAAAGACACACCCACCGCTGCCGAAATGTCAGAAGTTTTCATCAAAGAAATTGTCAGACTTCACGGGATAACAGCGAACATCATATCTGACCGCGGAGTCCAGTTCACCTCCAGATTCTGGAGAGCTTTGTGTTCCTCCCTGGACATTGGGTTATCCTTCCCTTCGGCCTATCCCCCACAGACTAATGGTCAGACAGAAAGGACTAATCAGACTTTAGAGCAGTACCTGCGCTGCTTTTCCTTTTTCCCCCAGGACAACTGGGTCTCGCTACTACCGTTGGCCGAATTCTCCTACAATAATACCGTCCATTTGACCACAAAGCAATCTTCACAAATTATGGGTTCCACCTGTCCTTTTTGCCCAACTCTGTTCCTGAGTGTCCGGTATCATCTGCATAAAAGACAATGAGTTTTTTCAAGGACAATTGTAAATTGTTACAGGAAACTTTGCCCAGAACCCAGGAGTATAATAAAGGGATCTTTGATAAAAGAAGGCAGGGAGAACTAAACTTAGAACTTGGTGAGCGGGCCTGGCTGGCAACAACAAACCTGAAGTTGACCTGTTCATCCAAGAAACTGGGTCTTAGATTTATCAGCCCTTTTCCGGTCAAGAGAAAAATCAACAAGGTGGCATGTGAACTTGAACTACCTCAGTCTCTACAAATCCACCCTGTATTTCATGTGAATGGAGAGGAGGAATTTGAAGTGGAATCCATCCTGGACTGTAGGAAGAGGGGTAGCAGCATCCAGTACTTAATCAAGTGGAGGGGCTATGGCCCTGAGGAAAGTTCATGGGAGCCAGAGAATAACATCCATGCCGAAGAGCTGGTCAAGATATTCAAGAGGGACCATCCAGAAAAGTATGCCCATTTGGGAATCCAGAGGCTGCCCTTTGGGGGGGTGCAATGTCAGGAAGTTCCACAAAGATTTCCGGGCAGAATGTCTATACCTTTGCACAGGCGCACGCGTTGCACGCGGCAGGTGCATGAGGAGGTGCGCGCGCATACGGCGTGCACGGGCATGCTTGTGACAGCCTTGGCGCCTAAACACACTATTTAAACTGGACAGCACCATGCAGCTGGTGCTGTCCATGCTACAGCGATACCCGTGTCCCCAGCATTTAGATTACCTGAGTTTCCTGTTCCTGTGACCCGGTCTGTCTCCTGTTTCTTCCTTGTCTTCTGCCTGCACCGACCCCAGCTTGTCCTCGACCATTCTTCTGCCTGATCCTTGTGTACCTTGCCGCCAGCCTGTTGATGACCCTACTTGTAACCGACTATTCTCTTGCCTGCTCCACCTTTACCCAGCTGCCCGCCTGTTGCCGAACCAGACTGTACTCCTACGCAATCATCCAAGCACAAGCATCATGAGGAACCCTTCACGCTTGCACCAGTGACCCAGCCAAGCCCTCATGCCTCCCTGCACTCTCGAACTACCTGTCTGCACTACAAGGAGTTCCGGAATCAGGGTCATAAGGGAGGTTGCTCCCTGCACAAGTCAGACTCCACCATCAGGTGCATGACAGGTATGATGTATGTTTGGTAGTTATTGATAGACACACTGTTGGTTAAGCTGGGACTGGCCTTTCTAGGCTTGTTTGGCCATAGTTGCCCACTGAGTTTGTGTTGTGAAACAGGCTTATACTCTATTTTTCATATATATGTCTGCCTTCCCTCTTTGTTGTGCCTATTTTTTCTCCCCATATGGCTGACACTTTGTGTCTTTCATTTTTATTTTATACTTATAGATTTCCTTAGGATTGACTCCTTAATTTTTGGCTGGTCATTGTGAATAGCCTGCTCTGTTTCCGTGCGGTGTTCATGTATGACCACTCCCTTCTGTCAACTTTCTGCCATCTGACATGTACAATTAGTGTGTGTCCATCCTTTAAATTAATTCTCATACGCAAGTGTAAGTATCTCAGGCCCATACAGCAACATATGTGCATGCACACCGGTTATATCACCTGTATATTGTATACTTGTTTATGTATATCTTTGCAGTATGGCAGGTATCATACTTACAAGGCGTACATTGTAATAATGCACTACTATCGCTCTTTTTAGAACTTTCTCTGCAATACTTAATCTCCCATGAAGAAGAAATTGATAATCTTCTTTTCGAAAGCATGTTGGGACTTCATACAAACAAAATAGGCTTGGCTCTCCATTGTTAGGCCTGCCTTGTGTTCTGTATAAATATTGCTTTTTTTCTATGTATGAGAAGTCATATTGCTTTTATATATCTTGGCTCATTTCTAGGACTGTAATTTTAAAAGCGTTCAAATAAAATTATTGAATTTTATACTTCTGTACTTGTTTACTTTATTGATTGAACTGTCGCCCATAAAATCCCTTGAGGCTGTGTCCATAGTGTCTTACTTTTAAAGCAGCCTCACTCTGCAAATTCACTTCTGGCTGCTATAGTAGCTAGGAGTCTGTTTACAGCGTATCAGTGGATTGAAGGCTTTCTAGTGGAAGTGATTAACAGCTGCTCCATTACTTCCAGACATGCTAGAAGGTGCCTCCCCTAGACCAGACCCAACCATCATGTATCACCGACCCCACTGCCCCACCTGAGCTCTTTGGATGCCCATCTTGGGTGTCAGCAGGAAGAGGGGAGGACAATCAGTGAACATCCATTTTCTGTTCATCCCTGCACTTTGTCACTCTTCGGTTTAGAGTTGTCATGCTCTGGCTGCTGTCACCGAGGAATGTTTGGAGTGCAAAGGTGAAATTAGAGTTCAAATAGAACCCTGATATCTCCTTAAAGAGGACCTGCAATTTGCAATATGCTATCACACATGGGGCTTGCAAGTCCCCCTATGTCATGGCAATAAAGTTAATTAGGAAAACCAAAAATACCCTGTGCATAGCCATAGTGTTTAAATAAAACAGACTGCTGCACTGAAAACATCTGAACATCAAAGATGTACATTAATATATATTCAAAAGACAATGCTCTGCCCCGTTAAAACTCATTACACACACATATATATATACATATATATATATATATATATATATATATATATATGTACCTCTTTCCCTGAAAATGCATGTGTAGGAGAAAGAAGTTGGGCGGGGCCGGACACGTAACACGGATCCTGTATACATGCTGATGTGTCTTTGTCATTTTTTAAGTGAAATTTTAATAAACAAGATGTTTGGATTTTAGAATACTGCACCATGGTATTTGTTTTTGCGTCACAGAGGTGGAATGGAGCACTGTTTTTTTGCTGTGCCAACACTAATTATTGACACCTTTGTTTTGCATTGGAGGATGTTCCGTTAACAGCAACCAAGCCTCACTTTCAATTCCAACCAAAAGCGAGGCTTGGTTTCTGTTAATGGATATAAAAGCAATGATTAGACATGGTGCTCGTGTCCTATCAGGAACCATGAATCAGTTCAAGACAGAAGTGCAGTAAAATCACACTTTTTAATAAAAAGGTAAAATGATATAAACAGAGTAAACGTAATTAAAACATAGCCAGGGTTTGGTAACCAGAGCAGATACTCAGAGCAAGCCAGTGAAACAGGAGTCCAGAAAACAGCGAGGTAAAACAAACAGCATGCAGGGTCAGGAGCCAGGAGCAGAGTCAGCCGAGCAGGGTCTTGAATCCAGGAATCAGAAGGGCATGTAAAACAGGCAACGTCTTTCACAGGAAAACACAGCAGAGATTTCTCTAGAGATGTTGGCGAAGGCATCTGTGATCTAATCCAGGCAGTTAACAGTACCTCACAAAAGTGAGTACACCCCTCATATTTTTGTAAATATTTTATTATACCTTTTCACGTGACAAAACTGAAGAAATGACACTTTGCTACAATGTAAAGTAGTGAGTGTATAGCTTGTATAGCAGTGTAAATTTGCTGTCCACTCAAAATAACTCAACACACAGCTATTAACGTCTAAACCGCTGGCAACAAAAGTGAGTACACACCTAAGTGAAAATGTCCAAATTGGGCCCAATTAGCCATTTCCCTCCCTGTCATGTGGCTCTTTAGTGTTACAAGGTCTCAGGTGTGAATGAGGAGCAGGTGTGTTAAATTTGGGAAAAAAATTGGTATTGTCCCTCTCACTCTCTCATACTGGTCACTGGAAGTTCAACATGGCACCTCATGGCAAAGAACTCTCTTAGGATCTGCAAAAAAGAATTGTTGCTCTACATAAAGATAGCCTAAGCTATAAGTAGATTGCTAAGACCCTGAAACTGAGCTGCAACATGGTGGCCAAGATCATACAGCAGTTTAATAGGACAGGTTCCACTCAGAGAAGGCCACACCATGGTTGACCAAAGAAGTTGAGTGCACATGCTCAGCGTCATATCCAGAGGTTGTCTTTGGTAAATAGACGTATGAGTGCTGCCAGCATTGCTGCACAGATTGAAGGGGTGGGGGGTCAGCTTGTCAGTGCTCAGACCATACGTTGCACACTGCATCAAATTGGTCTGGATGGCTGTCTTCCCAGAAGGAAGCTTCCTCTAAAGATGATGCACAAGAAAGCCAGCAAACAGTTTGCTGAAGACAAGCAGACTAAGGACATGGATTACTGGAACCATGTCCTGTGGTCTGATGAGACCAAGATAAACTTATTTGGTTCAGGTGGTGTCAAGCGTGTGTGGCAGCAACCAGATGAGGAGTACAAAGACAAGTGTGTCTTGCCTACAGTCAAGCATGGTGGTGGGAGTGTCATGGTCTGGGACTGCATGAGTGCTGCCAGCACTGGGGAGCTACAGTTCATCGAGGGAACCATGAATGCCAACATGTACTGTGACATACTGAAGCAGAGCATGATCCCCTCCCATCAGAGACTGGGCCACAGGGCAGTATTCCAACATTATAATGGCCCCAAACACACCTCCAAGATGACCACTGCCTTGCTAAAGAAGCTGAGGGTAAAGGTGATGGACTGGCCAATTGTGTCTCCAGACCTAAACCCTATTGAACATCTGTGGGGCATCCTCAAACAGAAGGTGGAGGAGCACAAGGTCTCTAACATCCACCAGCTCTGTGATGTTGTCATGGAGGAGTGGAAGAGGACTCCAGTGGCAAACTGGGAAACTCTGGTGAATTCCATGCCCAAGAGGGTTAAGGCAGTGCTGGAAAATAATGTTGACCACACAAAATATTAACACTTTGGGTCAAATTTGGACATTTTCACTTAGGGGTGTACTCACCTTTGTTGCCAGCAGTTTAGACATTAATGGCTGTGTGTTGAGTTATTTTGAGGGGACAGCAAATTTACACTGCTATACAAGCTGTACACTCACTACTTTACATTGTAGCAAAGTGTAATTTCTTCAGTGTTGTCACATGAAAAGAAATAATAAAATATTTACAAAAATGTGAGGGGTGTACTCACTTTTGTGAGATACTGTATATAGCAGCAGAGCTGGCTTAACAAGGCAGGATAAGATCATCAGGTGAGATAGAGTGGAAGCTGAGACTGGCAATTAACCCTCAGCTGAGCAGCTTGCTCTGAGAAGGGAGAGCTGAACCCAGCCCTGACAGCTCTGGAAGAAGTCCTAATGTGACAAAATGCATAGGGTGGAGTTACTTATCTACGTCATTGCGTTACCTGGAAGTAAAGGCGGATGCCATTTTACCCGCCTGGATGTATTCTGTTTTATGCACATATCTCATCCAATTATGTGAGTGTATTTCTTTTATAATAAATTTAGCTTTCAAGGTTTTACACTATATAGTATTTTATTCATCCACATTATCCATCTGGAGTCCGTGGCCATCACTGTGAATTATATTAGGAGATGATACCCCATAGCGTGATTGACCTTCCTAATAGGTCTGGTAAGAGCATACCTTATCTGTTTGGTGGTAGTCAACCCCTGCAGTGGAGGGAGCTTGATTTGATTCATGTCTGATCCTTGGTTATAAGACTTACTACTTCTTTCCATCACCATTCATGGGATTGACTGAAATTTTGGGACTTGATTCACTATTGAGCACTTTGCATATTTGATATGTATTTTTTTCGGTTTTTAGTACAGCCCCTTATTTTTATTTCTTATTTTTGTGATGAATATCTTACAAATGTGATTGCAGCTTCTTGTTAATAGTTGTTGATACAATTGCAGTAATTTTTTGTTTTCCAAAACAACTTGGATTGAAGATATATAGACACTTACAGTATATATGCAAACTGTAAATAGGATCAATTAAGTGAGAAAAACTAGGCAATACTACCAGGTTTTCATGAATATATAAGTGGACTAAATACAAATTGTTAATATATGTTTGGCATTCCAATATAATATATAAAAAAAAAAAAAATATATACAAACATACTTGTTATAAGTGCATGGTCTCTGTGAGAATAAACCATTAAATAAAATGGCAAACTTGATGGAGCAATTGCTCTTTATCTGCATTCAGACATGTCATGTTCTTGACTTTGATGAGCTGTCAGTGAAAGCACTTCATTTTATGCCCTCTTTTAGAATTATCCCTGGGAATGTCACTTTGCATTCAATCTTACATTATAGACAGCCTAAAATGCAAAACCTAAAACATCAAAAAAGACAATTTAAGTTTTAATTCTACATTTTCTATCAACATATTCAACAGTTGTGTTATTGTCAGCTATAAAAATGTAATATTAGTTTATATTGTTTCTTAAAGCTTTTTCAGCAATGGCTGAAAATAATGCAAACATCTATTTTAAAAAGAATAAAGTTCCATGTAGCCAGTGTAGTTAGTTTTAGATTTGGACAAGCATTAAATATCTGTCAGGTTTTTTTCTGCCTGTGACCCCCTTTGGAGAGAGTTGTACAAGAAATGTGGGGTGCAGGACTGCAGGACTTGCCGTCCAGGACAGGAAGACATGAGCAGAAAACACAAAAAATGACAGAAATGCTAACTTTTCTTCTAATAAAAATATGTTCTTGTTGACTGTGGATATAACATATGTTGCAAACAGCACTCCTTTTCTTCATGGTTTTTCTTTTTGATAAAGGAATGCAGCTCTGATGGGGAAAGCATCCTGGTTTTGGACACAAAGGTGCACACCGCTCTGAGCTGTCCTATAGCCAGTTCAATCGGGGAAATCCCAGTCGGCATACCTGCAGCAGGTGCTCTGGCTCTGGACGTCCCTCCCACATCCTGGAGACAATGTTTAAATTGAAGAAAAGAGCCGGCACTCCACATCTGCAGTTATGTGAAATTTATTGATAGTAGATCATGTACAAAAGTGCACAAACGCATTTCGGCATGTAGCCTTGTTCAATGCATATTTTAAAATGTTACAAACAATCACTTAAATACAACACATTTTGAGAAAGGGGAATGCTTTGTCCAATCAGGTTTCAGCTTCAATTAGGGTTCTTTTGCGTCTTTCACCTGGTCCATTGGAAAGAATATATAAGCTGCAAGAAACTAAGGAATATGGATACATATCTGTGTAAAACACAGTGCAGTGCTCTACATAACTGATAATTAAACTGATATTAAATTATCACAGACTCCTCGAACGTGAGGTCTGGTGGATTTTCCATCTCCATAATGCCATTTGGCATGAATCATAAATACGATTTTGACTTATTTCTCAGATAGATGTCTCCGCCTCTTGGTTTGGATTGTTTGGTGACGGTTGCATACATATGTTTCTATATTCTGGATGTTGAATATTGTTGAATACTTTTTCATTTTTATATATGCACCTTATCTCTGTATTATGTAATACTGTTTTTTGACAGTTATTGTTTACCATAATACAGAGGTAATGCACAATAGAGAACATGAAGTTTAACATAGCAGCCAGTCCATTTTCTCTAAGCATGCCGTATTACTTATTTATCCTGTAGTGTTGGCACGGTATACACATTGTGACTGCACCTTATAGTGTCAACACTTTTTCATTTTGCCTGTCTGCAGTGCCTACACTCCTGACATACATGCATTCTAACATCTCTTTAATTGTCAGTAATGTTGTGTTTGCAGTGCCTACATTTCTGATACACATGCATTTTAACACTAGTTTAATTATTGTCAGTAATGGTTTGTTTGCAGTGCCTACATTTCTGATACACATGCGTTTTAACATCAGTTCAATTATTGTCAGTAATGTTGTGCTTGCAG
>BLSH010138097.1:56912-72722 GCA_018402905.1 Glandirana rugosa
GAATCATAAATACGATTTTGACTTATTTCTCAGATAGATGTCTCCGCCTCTTGGTTTGGATTGTTTGGTGACGGTTGCATACATATGTTTCTATATTCTGGATGTTGAATATTGTTGAATACTTTTTCATTTTTATATATGCACCTTATCTCTGTATTATGTAATACTGTTTTTTGACAGTTATTGTTTACCATAATACAGAGGTAATGCACAATAGAGAACATGAAGTTTAACATAGCAGCCAGTCCATTTTCTCTAAGCATGCCGTATTACTTATTTATCCTGTAGTGTTGGCACGGTATACACATTGTGACTGCACCTTATAGTGCTGACACTTTTTCATTTTGCCTGTCTGCAGTGCCTACACTCCTGACATACATGCATTCTAACATCTCTTTAATTGTCAGTAATGTTGTGTTTGCAGTGCCTACATTTCTGATACACATGCATTTTAACACTAGTTTAATTATTGTCAGTAATGGTTTGTTTGCAGTGCCTACATTTCTGATACACATGCGTTTTAACATCAGTTCAATTATTGTCAGTAATGTTGTGCTTGCAGAGCCTGCATTTCTGACACACATGCATTTTTACACCAGTTTAATTATTGTCAGCAATGTTGTGTTTACAGTCCCTACATTTCTGACACACATGCGTTTTTTCACCAGTTTAATTATTGTCAATAATGTTGTGTTTACAGTCCCTACATTTCTGACACACATGCATTTTAACATCAGCTCAATTATTGTCAGTAATGTTGTGTTTGCAGAGCCTGCATTTCTGTCACACATGCGTTTTTAACATCAGTTTAATTATCAGTTATGTAGAGCACTGCACTGTGTTTTACACAGATATGTATTCATATTCCTTAGTTTCTATTACATTGTCCATTGTATTCCTTGCTTTTAAGATAACTTTGTTGTATTCATTCGTTTTTGATTGGGGTTGCTATGGACCTTGGCACATATATATTTTCTCCTTTTGCCCCAGAATTGCAGCTTATATATTCTTTCCAACGGACCAGGTGAAAGACACATAAGAACCCTTATTGAAGCTGAAACCTGATTGGACAAAGCATTCCCCATTCTCAAAATGTGTTGTATTTAAGTGATTGTTTGTAACATTTTAAAATGTGCAGTGAACAAGGCTACATGCTGAAACGCGTTTGTGCATCCTGGTTTTGGCTCTGATACATTCTCCCTGTCTGTTTGTCCACCTGCAAGGTGATTGATGTGGCCAATCTCTAGGTGGAGACCAGACCTGAGCTAACCCAGCCAAGCCTGCAGTCTCATGCTTGTGATATTGCATTTGTAACATGTCCTCCTAGCTCCCTGTCTGTCTGTCCTGCTCTGCCGTTTGGATTCCCCATTTCTGACTTCAGATTGGATATCGTCGACTATTCTCTAAACTCTGCCTGGCTTTTAACTACAGATTGGACCCTGACTACTCTGAAACTTATATAAAATGCAAATACCGCGCTAAAAGTAACAACCCGTGCTACAGGTGCTAAAACACAATCGTGCAAAAACCCAATTGTGCAAAAAAAACATACAATATATAATAAAACATAAACTGTGAATTAAATATTAAATAAATAATCACACAGCTGCTGCTTTACATAAAAAATCAAAGATAAAGTCAACACTCGTGTAATAAGTCCAGTGTTAGCAGCGCTTCCAGAGTAATATGGTAAATTGCAAAGTAAATAATGATATTAAATGTTCAGTGAAAAAGTGCCAGTGCCAGGAAAAATAAATTGCCCTTGCTGGAACCAAAACTTCTTAAACTATGTGAATAATCTTCAATCAGTGTCCTCCACCTCTGTTCACCACGTGCAAAAAGGTAAAAATTGGAGGCTCACCAGGAATATGGATACACAACGCCTTTTAGTATATCTGTGGGGAACTCAGCATAGGACCATCACACCCAGAATGTATGCTTCCAATCCAACACTGCAGGAGCACTCAAGCCAGCTTGTGCATAATTGCAATCCTGCACAAGCAGGCTTGAGTGCTCCTGCAGTGTTGGATTGGAAGCATACATTCTGGGTGTGATGGTCCTACTCTTAAACTTGCCTGCCTTGTATCTGGATTGTCACTGAACCACTCTGCCTGTCTGCCAACTGCAAGTACCTGTTTGATTTCAACAGTTTGCTCCTGCCTCGGGGTAGCCAGGCATTATAGAATTGTGTATAAGTCTTGGGGGCAACCGAGTACTGGTAGACCTGCTTGTCTAATGGGAAAGGGGCTTCTATAGGTGAAGAGCACAGAAGCCAGCTAGCTATAGTGTCTGACCACCTGTGTTAGGGGTAAGCATGATAGCAAGATTGTATGACCCTAGTAGTATTGAACAGTGAAACTTGCTGGATAGATGTAAAGTTCTCTTTTAACATTTTGAACCCATTTGTAGCGCTGTGGTTGGCTAGGGGGAAAGCCATGCCAATGTGCTAGCCTGCTCAGTGCCCTATTGCCTGTCCTGCTGTCACTCTGCAGCAGAAGGACAGAACACTGTAGCAGTCTAGCTGGGGGGGGGGGGGCACACCATGTTTTGCGGCACCAGGTGACACCAACCCCGGTGACATACCTCTTATTGCAAAGAACCCCAAATTCCATCTCAAGCCTCAATTCCAAATGCTATCTCAAAACCTATATGCATTTGGTATGGTAGATAACTGGAGGTACCTCAACCCCCACCCACATGGCTAAATTTATTTCTCAGCATCCCTTGATAACTCCAAAACAGACTGCTATTGATCCACTGCATGTCCCTTCCAGTCATAATTAAAGTGGTATTAAACCCAAGAACAGAAATTGATTAAATTGAAGTTCACCAATAGATGTGGTGGTTGCAATAGTTTTCCTTTTTTTAGGCCTTTTCCTTTAATTTCACCAGGTGAACCAGCCAGTAAGTCTGTTATTTTTAATCTAAGTTTAACAGACCAAGCTATACAGACAAAGTAGTAATTACAGGGTTGAGACAAACTATTTGACACTGGCAGGGATGCTTGCAATGGTCAGCTTTTATTTAAATACAGTGCATCCGGAAAGTATTCACAGTGCTTCACTTTTTCCCCATTTGAGTGAGTGAGGGGCAGAACGTGCTACTGTGGTCAATGCTGATAGTGTAATTGCAGTACCTAAGACCATTGTGCATAAGCTGGCAGAATCATACTGCAGCATCAGAACAAACAAGGATAAAAAAAAATATGCACTAGTACAAAATTAAAAAACGTGTTCACAATCACTAGGAGTTTGGTGAATAAAATGGAAGAGCTGGAAATACTGATGCATGAGGAGGATTTCAATTTTGTGGGAGCTGGTTTGACAACTCACTTGACTGGCTTCCGACTGTCTAGGGGTATTCCCTACTATAGAGCTGATAACCAACTGAAAAGTCAGCTCAGTTCTCTATAAACCCAAACCCTCTTTCCTGCACCTGTTTCCTAGCAACTTGTTATGTCCTAAGCTCCTACTGCCATCCTGGTGTGGCTTGAGATATAGGCAGCATTTCTAAGAATATTGCCTTGGAGGTCCTTTATAACTCCAAAGTCCCTGAAATTATTTATAGGATGCTCCATCTTCCACTAATATTTTCATTGCTACTAATATGTATAATGACAGCTGGGTCCTTTTCAACTCCACTCAAAAATCTATCCATCTGATCCGCAATGTGCCAAACCAGATTGCCCGGTAAACAACATACTGTTCGGCAATCACAGTCTTTGGGCAAATTGTCCTATCTATTCTTCTAATAATTGAGTTTCCTACCACCAGTATCTGCCTATCCTTGCCTGTAACCTTGCTGCATCCTCACTGGAGCAGTCATTTTCCTGACAGCTAGGAGAGCCTGCTGCAGCAGTGCCACTCCTGAGGTAATATTGCCAACACCCCCCCCCCCCATACTGGGGCCAGCATCTGAACGGCCAAACTCTTTTCTAGGTTGTTGATGCTTCGCAGTGATGACAGTTGATTCTTTAGATTCCGGATCTAGGCTTCCAAACATATCACACAGCAGTATTCCCCCCTTGGAACTGCCGTTCAAGGAACATATAAATGAAGCAAAATGTGCACTGGGTTGCATTGCCACTCCTCTTGGGCATTTTGCCCACTAATGTAATGGCCAACCAAACCAAGAGAAAATTAAGAGTTATTTAATATAATTTGTTGGTAAAGTTCCTTCTTAACTTTATCCTATTCTGAGCACTAGTTGTTTTCTTAACTGTTTGGGATCGCTTGCTCATTGATAACATGGCCCCCAGTTTCCTCTCTTCCTGCTTCTGCTTACTAATCACAGAGCCTCCAGCATCTTCTCCTCCTGCTCCCACTCACTGATCACATGGCCCTCGGCATCCTCTCCTCCTGTTTCCTCTCACGATCACATGGACCACATTGTCCTCTCCTCCTGCTCCCACACAGTCCCCGGCTTTCTCACCTTTTGTTCTCGCTCACTGATCACACAGCCCCTGTTTCCTCTCCTTCCACTCACTGATCACACAGCCCCCGGTGTCCACTCAACCTGCTCACTGATCATATGGCCCCCTGTGTCCTCTTTTTCTGCTCACTGATCACGCAGCCCTTGGCATCCTCACATCTGAGTGTCACAGTTACCTACAGAACCTCAGTCCTCCCACTGCCCCAGATTACACACACTGACACAGTATATACTTTCAGTCCCATGATCCGACCATGTACCTGTCTTATCAATTAATAGTTATACAAAATAGAAATAATACAAGATTGGCTACTTCCCCAACTACCTTCTGGGAAGCATATACTGTGTGTAGTACTACCCCGAAGGAGCTGCTTAAGTTTGTTCAGTCCATTACTCTGCCCTTCAACCCCAAGAAGTGTCTCAGCACCTACTGGCACCACTAGCAATACTGTTAATAGAGTAGTAGAGTAATGACACACAGACACAGTTCAGCTCTCCCAAATTTACTTAGACAAGAGGAGAGGCTTCAAGGGATGTTAGTCAGCCAAGTCCTGTGTAAATAGCCAAGACTTGGTTGAAACAATTTATATTAAAGCAATTGAATAGCAATTAGCAACAACAAATAAGTAACACCAATGTATACAGTGTTAAAGAATATGCAGCATAAACAAATATGTCAAATGAGAATTCTAGACCCCAGCAATAAATTACCACTGAGGATTAAAGGTAACAGTGCAGTTAGACACAACAGATCCTAAGTTCACACTATTAGTACCTATGTGAACAGGCAGAAGAGAGGCAAGGGACCGACCCTGGTTCATACCTCTACTCTCTGTACCGCAACCCACAGATGCACAACAAGGCAAATAGAAAACATAGGATTAGAACAATTATAACCGTGGCTTAACTGGATCCTTTGTTTAGCAGAGTCCAGTTACCTGAAGGATCACCCTTAGGTTTAGGCAACAATAGTCTGTGGTGAAAGGGTAAAGAGGAACACTAAAAGGTTAACAGCAACTCTGTAGTGTAGGTGAATCTTGCCAGTCTTTAGCTATCACTTTAGGAAAATTTGCAATCCTAAATGGTAGAGCAGAGCAGTTGAGCTGATATGAAGTTAGCCAGAACAGGTATGCTGGATCTTCCTGCGTGAACTAAGCACAAGGTGCACTATGACTGCTTGCTGGAAAGATATTGTATCCAGAGGGACTGTAAGTACCAGCAGTAAAGATAGAGCACAGAAGTCTGTATACAGTGTCTATTGGGTGAAGTGAATCTGGCAACCATAATAATCACTTTCTTTGTGACTTTCCTGACATGCACCTCTTGTGTACTCACTCACTTGGGACAATGTTGTTATCCCTTGATGTGCACAAAGCCTTTGATACCATCTGATGCCAATATACGTTTTTCAACTATGGCTTCATCACAAAATTTCTATCCTGGATCTCAAGACTTATGCTAGTCCATCAGTGACTAATAAATACACAAGAAACAATATATTGAGGAAGTCCAATGGGACGCAATCTGTCAGATATAAGGAGCCTGTGACTTCATCACGCTGAGTGGACAAAAAGAGCTTGTGGTCTGGTAATCACTGTGGCCTGGAGCATTATATTTTAATACATACGTTTATTATAATTGTGTAATTTTAAAAGTTTTATTTTAATAAATACACAGAGAGCACTATAGAGTGTCTCTACATTTCCTTATGAGCATATGGGATCCTGAGCGTTTCTTAGAAGTGGACCCAGACTGTGAATGAGACCTGTGGAGCCTGTAATATAATGCTGTTTATAACCTCCTGTTAACACTGGGGTCCACCAAAATAGAAGATGGCACACCTCGTATTGCCCCTTGGTGGATGGAATTATCATATTCGGAGATTGTTGATCTCTGACAGTGAATGATCTATGACATACTGCACTTTCTTTGTGATTAACCAGAACATTGGAGACTGCTTGAATTCTGAACCATATATACTCTTTGTGGCACCAAGAGTATATATTGGTTTGAATATCAGGTGTTAGCTGTTCCTGGGGAGTATATATGTGGCATTATTTATAGGAGCAGCACAGGGATATATTTATTTTAAATAGAAAACATAGGCTTTGTTTAGAACCTTTTCCCATGTTATACAGCTAATGGCAAGGCTGTCCCCTTTTCCCCATACTCTTTATACTTACTATGGAACTCCTAGCAATAGCAGTGCGAACCAACTCTTCCATCCAAGGTCTTGAAATAGCAGAAACTCATCATAAGATTATGCTATTCTCCCCTTAGGGGTGGCCCTAGCTCTCCTTCCTCCAGGTTCTAGGCTGGCTAAAATTTAAAATTTATAAGCTGAAAATGGCAGGTATTGCACCAACCTTTGTTAATGCTGATGGTAAAGTCTGGGGTTCCTTATGTTCGAAGGAACATTTATTCCTTTTGTTATACCTAGGGGATTGCACCTGTTTATTGCTTTCAGACCATGTATCTCCTAGCTTAACACGGCTTTGTACATCATCTGCGTTCATCTGTACTGATTGTATTCATTGTATTCTTCAATAAAAATTTTTGAAATTTAAAAAAAAAAAAAAAAAAATAGATTATGCTATTCCCATACAATATTTTATTAAATATCTCTTCTCCCCATACTTTCCTCCCCGACAAAATGAAGGATCTAACAGCTTTTCTGAACATCTTACATACATTAATGAGGCAAAATTGAAAGTGATGAACATTACTTCATCAATGAACCCTCTTCTTCAGACTCAAACTGCCATACTTAGGAATCCACCTCAAACCCACTTATGAGTTCCCCTATAAAACCAACTCCACAGGCAACTATCCAGCATCCTATCCACTAGACAGTCCTTTCTCACATCTTGATTTAGAAAGATCTATGCGGTCAAAATTACCTATCTAAAAAGGAATTTTTATTTAGAGAATTCAATAAAAATGCTCCAGTTATGAGCCATAAAGAACATGAATTAGCCACAAAAAATATAACAAACCTCCACCACTTAATCATTAAAATTATCAACGTTGATAAGCTACCCATATTAGTCACCACTCGAATTTACCACAGTAAATTTCATTTCCCTTAAATCATATATATGTATCTATTATCACCATTTAGGTGGAAATTAGTGGAGTAAGAGGAGATTTATAGGGAATGTTGCAAAAAGTAAAAGGAATGGTGATTATAGGGAACAGTACCCACTAGTAGATATCCAAAAAATCATTGCATGAGAAAATTGTACACATTAATAGTCTATAAGGATCGCACCATGATGTATTATCCCAAGATACCAATGTAGTAAGACCGTATAGTAATCAGAATAGGATGTAGGTTCATAAGAAATCCAAATAGGACGATCTTACCCACGGAGAACCGGAGCATGGAGTACAATATGGTTGAATCAGTTTAAATGTGATCACACAATGACCGATGTATCCCACACTTCTCCCCTGATCAGTAACCAGTCAATTATGCAAGGAAGGCAAGGGGATCCTGGTCTGTGGAATAATCACCTCTGTCCCTCTTTTAAGTACAGGAGTAGGGGAAGCGGCTGTGTCCAAAGCAGCAGTTATTCCATTCTTAAATAGGAAATCCCAGAGGGATCAGCCGACGGTATATCTCAGTATGGCGAGCCGGGTAGTCCACGCTCTCACGCTGACCCAGCAGGGCTAGTCAGTTGGGAGAAAGGGGATGGTGTGCTGCCATGTCTGGGGAGATGGGAATACTTCCACTGTCCACAGTCAGGTGTGGTAAATAAGTCCACTCTTTGCTGCCGACAATCTAACCCACACTTCTTCTAGAGCCACGTAATTAACCACTTACCAACCGGGCCCCTTTTTTACATTTGTTGGTTACTAGCTAAAAACATTTTTTTTTGCTAGAAAATTACTTAGAACCCCCAAACATTATATATTGTTTTTTTTTAAACACCCTAGAGAATAAAATGGCGATTGTTGCAATACTTTTTGTCACACGGTATTTGCGCATCGGTCTTTCAAGTGCATTTTTTTTGGAAAAATGTTACTTTTTTGAGTTAAAAAATAAGACAACAGTAAAGTTGTTTTGTATATTGTGAAAGAGGATGTTACGCTGAGTAAATAGATACCATACATGACATGGTTGAAAATTTTGCGCACTCGCGGGATGGCGACAAAGTCTGGTATTTAAAAATGTCCATAGGCGACGCTTTAAAATTTTTTATCGGTTACCAGGTTAGAGGTGCAGAGGAGGTCTTTTGCTAGAATTATTGCTCACACTCTGGCGATCGCGGCGATACCTCACATGTGTGGTTTGAACACCGTTTTCATATGTGGGTGCGACTTACATGTGTTTTCTTTGCTGCGCGAGCTCGTGGGGAAGGTGGCGCTTTCATTTTTTTTTTTTTATTTTATTTATTTATTTATTTTTAACACTGTTCCTTTAAAAAAAATCTGATCACTTTTATTGCTATCACAAGGAATGTAAACATCCCTTGTGACAGTAATATATGGTGACAGGTACTCATTTTGGAGGGCTGGGGGGGTCTAAAAGACCCCCCATCCCTCCTTTGCACTTCACAGTATTCAGATCGCCAAAAACAGCGATTCTGAATACTGTCATTTTTTTAAAACTAGCGCCGTTAGTCGCTGAGTAAACCGGAAGTGACGTTGTGAGATCGCTTCCAGAATTTGCATAAGGAGACCCGATCTGAGCCAATTATGGCTTCTATCAAGTCTCCTTCCAGCCGGCGGAGGCATCGGGTCATCGCTCCGATCTCCCGGTGGGACGGGAGGCTGGAGAAGAGCGGCGGAAGGCAGCGGGAGGGGGGATGTCCCCTCCCGCCCCCTGGGATAACGACCCAGTGGCTCCTGAGCCGGATTGGTCACTACCCCTGGATAGCCGATCGTCCGCTCTAAAAAATGATACCGGAATATAGCCTGCAGCTGCAGGCTATGTCCCGGTACAGCCGGTCAAAGCCAGCCGCCGCCTATTTACGGCGCTGGGGCTGAACCGGTTAAAGATGAACTTCTGGAGGTGAGGGGTCTCGGTCTGTAACAGGCAACAGCACACCATCTGAGTGAATTGATAGGCAGCGTCCATCCATGTTAATGAACCTACAGCTGTGCTACATTGTCCGAGGAATAATCACATAGGATTACAGATAGGCACGTCCAATTCACGGTGCAGTGGTTCCCTAGAAAGTAACTTGAAATAGAAAGGTGGGCACCGATCCCAGCAGTCACCAAATGAGCGGTGAGAAGTCCATGATAAAAATCACAGACTGACGATTAGTCTGAAGCTGACATGTTTCATTCGTTACCGAACTTCATCTGAGATGGGCTGGGGGCTGAGGGCTCACCATAGTAGTTAAGTACCTGGTTTTTCAATTAGATACACAGATGCTAATTAATTAGAGAGACCTACTAGCAGCCAACTCACAGAAAATCACAAGGGTAATTTCATTTAGGTGTAATGAAGTATTTGCAGATAACCCAAGTTATTATCGGTTTAGGTGGTTTAACCATTACATGTCCACTTTATATTATACCGAAAATGACATACCCATAAAAAGAGGGGACATAATAAAAGGGACAAGGTAAGGGAAGAAAAAAATAGGAAAGAAAAAAGGGGGGGGGAATAGATAACCATAGTAGTATAAAGAACAACGAATATTACACAGTGGTCACCTCCACTATCTCAAAGTGAAGTCCTGGGGGTGACTACTGATCAAGAAATACTGATAGATTACATTCATTGTTCAAACCTAGCGGGTGTAAAATGCGTAAATTGTATATCCACATTTTTTCTTTTTGTAACAACAGTCTATCAAAATCTCCTCTCCTTATAGGTAACTTGAGTTTGTAAATCCCCTTTGCTTTTAGCCCTTTTGGGTTCCTCCCATGATGGTTAAGAAAATGTAAAGCTACTGGTAGTTCGTCATCTTTTTGTAATATGCTTTGGACATGTGAGTCCTGATGAGCTGCCCTTTCTGGACCTCCTAATAAAACACAATGAAAATAGGGTGGTGACAAAAACTTATCGTAAAAAAACAGCAGCTAATACACTGCTCCAGGCTTAAAGCTACCACCCTCGTTCTCTAATTGCGGGAATTCCAGTAGGACAGTTCTTCAGGATAAAAGAAAACTGCACAAATCATCAGGGTTATTCTCAGGAAGCCAAGGCTCTGTATAGAGAAAGGGGTTATTCACAGTGCATTCACAGTGCCTCAGGAAGGCAAAAAAACGAGCAGCCAACACCCCCAGACAGAAACTCCTTCAGAAGTAAGAAGCTTCTAGTACCCACGATGATTCCCAAACCATTAGAATCACATCACGCTATGATGCACAATGGGGACAGGCGAAGGAGTCCCTACAAAAACACTGGCATCTCCTGACGAGATCCCCTACTTTGAGAGAAATAGTGGGAGATTGTCCTTTAATGACTGCACGTAGATGCAAGAATGTAGGTGATAGCCTTACTGAATCTGAATATTGGAGATCTGAAAACCCTAACTGGCTTACTGATGTACCATCTCTAAAAGGCAGCTTCCCATGTGGAAAATGCTCAATGTGCAAATACATTGATCATACCAATACGTTTACAGACTCAAAATTCAGGAATTTATTAATTGTTCTACAACAAGAATCATTTATATGCTTTCCTGTCCCTGTGGACTAGCCTATATTGGGAAAACTAAAAGGCAACTATGTATTAGGGTAAGTGAACATGTCCAAAGCATATTACAAAAAGATGACGAACGGCCAGTAGCTTTACATTTTCTTAACCATCATGGGGGGGAAGCCAAAAGGGCTAAAAGCAAAGGGGATTTACAAATTCAAGTTACCTATAAGGAGAGGTGAGTTTGCTAGACTGTTGTTACAAAAATAAAAAATGTGGATACACAATTTACGCACTTTACACCCCCTAGGTTTGAACAATGAATGTAATCTATCTGTATTATATGTATGTAGCTGATCCCTCTGTGATTTCCGATTTAAGAATGGAATAACTGCTGCTTTGGACACAGCTGCTTCCTCTACTCCTGTACTTAAAAGAGGGACAGAGGTGATTATTCCATAGATCAGGATCCCCTTGCCTTCCTTGGATAATTGACTGGTTACTGATCAGGGGAGAAGTGTGGGATACATCGGTCATTGTGTGATCACATTTAAACTGCTTCAACCATATCATACTCCATGCTCCGGTTCTCCGTGGGCAAGATCGTCCTATTTGGATTTCTTATGAACCTACATCCTATTCTGATTACTATACGGTCTTACTACATTGGTACCTTGGGATAATACATCATGGTGCGATCCTTATAGACTATTAATGTGTGCAATTTTCTCATGCAATGATTTTTTGGATATCTACTAGTGGGTATTTTTCCCTATAATCACCAATCCTTTTACTTTTTGCAACATTCCCTATAAATCTCCTCTTACTCCACTAATTTCCACCTAAATGGTGATAATAGATACATATATATGATTTAAGGGAAATGCAATTTAATCTGTAAACTATAAAGTGCAGCGCTCTGTAAATACATGTAAATACATGTGAGTGAACAATACTGAAACAAACTTGAGTGAATAGCATTGAACATAAAATCATATATCACGGACAATGAAGGGGTAGACTGGATATCAGCCCAATCAGCCCAGTACAGTGAATCCACTAGGTAGCAATGATGACAAAAATAAGTCAATTTCTGTGAACATAAAATAAATAAATCCGTATTCAAAAGTGAAATTAGGAGTTCCTATGCAGTCCTTCATCAAATACAACACCAATGGAGTGAATGGTACTTCCAGTAAGCTGCAATACACCAGCATGCACTGTGCACCTTCACCGTAAGTAATGGGTACTCTTACCAGCCGTAAGAAGTGTAAGCACATAGATATTAATTATCCAAGGTAATCCGGTGGACGTCAAATTTCAGCACACCAACCACCGCATCTCAGTATTCGGTCACCATTTCGAGCTGCACAGATAAATCTCCCGGTATGGATGAAAACACCAGCCAAAATTCCAGCGTGCCTCAGTGGGGATACATAAAAACACTCCACATAGCGTAATACTGTTGACCAGTGTAGATTTATTAAAAAGAATTGCGTTTCGTCGGCTAGGACTTCAACAGGGGTATGAGCTCATACCCCTGTTGAAGTCCTAGCGGACAAAACACGTCGGGTGAGTCTGACCTGCTTGTCTAGCACTACGGTCTTCTTTTACCTGATTGGAATTCCAATTCGCTTGTTTACGGATTTTATCATGTAAGTGCAATTCTTTTTAATAAATCTACACTGGTCAACAGTATTACGCTATGTGGAGTGTTTTTATGTATCCCCATTGAGGCACGCTGGAATTTTGGCTGGTGTTTTCATCCATACCGGGAGATTTATCTGTGCAGCTCGAAATTGTGACCGAATACTGAGATGCGGTGGTTAGTGTGCTGACATTAGACGTCCACCGGATTACCTTGGATAATTAATATCTATGTGCTTACACGTCTTAGGGCTGGTAAGAGTACCCATTACTTACGGTGAAGGTGCACAGTGCATGCTGGTGTATTGCAGCTTACTGGAAGTACTATTCACTCCATTGGTGTTGTATTTGGTGAAGGACTGCATAGGAACTCCTAATTTCACTTTTGAATGCGGATTCATTTATTTTATGTTCACAGAATTTGACTTATTTTTGTCATCATTGCTACCTGGTGGATTCACTGTACTGGGCTGATTGGGCTGATGTCCAGTCTACCCCTTCATTGTCCATTATATATGATGTTATGTTCAATGCTGTTCACTCAAGTTTGTTTCAATATTGTTCACTCACATGTATTTACAGAGCGCTGCACTTTATAGTTTACAGAGATATATACAATTTGGGAAGGTTGTAGTGTCAGCAGCTTGGTTTCACTTTTATTTATAATTGTTGTGTTGGTAGCGCAATAGTGTTTTCTAGTTTGAATGCAATTTACTGTGGTAAATTCGAGTGGTGACTAATATGGGTAGCTTATCAACGTTGATAATTTTAATGACTAAGTGGTGGAGGATTGTTATATTTTTTGTGGCTAATTCATGTACTTTATGGCTCATAACTGGACCATTTTTTTATTGAATCTTCTAAATAAAATATCATTCATTATACTGCCTCCTTGATGTTGTCTTAGGGAAGGGATCTCCCTACCCCCAATTTTTTTGTTATGTATATTTACACTAGAGTTTTTTTGTCTCACTATTCTCCTCTCCAATGCCATTTATTGGCACTACAGAGAATTGGTTTTTCCTTAATTCAAAGATTACCTATCTGCCTAAACTCTTATACTTCTTCAGGGTCCTTCTGATCCTAATATCCAGCCATATTTTGCATATTAAACAAAGGAAGCTGTTAATATTTATCTGCCACCCTCACACACCCAGGATCACCAGCAATATCTTATACTGATGCAAACTCTGGTGGTCTTAGTGTTCCTAACCTCATACAATACTTTGCAGTTTCACAAATAGCACCACTGCTCTCTTTCATACAGTATCTCACAAAAGTGAGTACACCCCTCACATTTTTGTAAATATTTTATTATATCTTTTCATGTGACAACATTGAAGAAATGACACTTTGCTATAATGTAAAGTAGTGAGTATACAGCTTGTATAACAGTGTAAATTTGTTGTTCTCTCAAAATAACTCAACACGCAGCCATTAATGTCTAAACCACTGGCAACAAAAGTGAGTACACCCCTAATTAAAAATGTCCAAATTGGGCCTAATTAGCCATTTTCTCTCCCCGGTGTCATGTGACTCTTTAGTGTTACAAGGTCGCAGGTGTGAATTGGGAGCAGGTGTGTTAAATTTGGTGTTATCCCTCTCATTCTCTCATACTGGTCACTGCAGGTACAACAAGGCACCTCATGGCAAAGAACTCTCTGAGGATCTGAAAAAAGCATTGTTGCTTTACATAAAGATGGCCTAGGCGATAAGAAGATTGCCAAGGCCCTAAAACTGAGCTGCAGCACGGTGGCCTAGACCATACAGCGGTTTAGCAGGACAGTTTCCACTTAGAACAGGCCATGCCACGGTCAACCAGAGAAGTTGAGTGTACATGCTCAGCGTCATATCCAGAGGTTGTCTTTGGGGAAATGCGTGCTGCCCACATTGTTGCAGAGGTTGAAGGGGTGAGGGGTCAGCCTGTCAGTGCTGGGACCATATGCTGCACACTGCAACAAATTGGTCTGCGTGGCTGTTGTCCCAGAAGGTTGCCTGTTCTAAATATGACGCACAAGAAAGCCCACAAACAGTTTGCTGAAGACAAGCAGACTAGGGACATGGATTACTGGAACCATGTCCTGTGGTCTGATGAGACCAAGATAAACGTATTTGGTTCAGATGGAGTCAAGCGTGTGTGGTGGCAACCAGGTGAGGAGTACAAAGACAAGTGTGTCTTGCCTACAGTCAAGCATGGTGGTGGGAATGTCATGGTCTGGAGCTGTATGAGTGCTGCTGGCACTGGGGAGTTACAGTTCATTGAGGGAACCATGAATGCGAACATGTACTGTGACATACTGAAGCAGAGCATGATCTCCTCCCATTGGAGACTGGGCCACAGGGCAGTATTCCAACATGATAACATTCCCAAACATACCTCCAGGACGACCACTGCCTTGCTAAAGAAGCTGAGGGTAAAGGTGATGGACTGGCCAAGCATGTCTCCAGACCTATACCCTATTGAGCATCTGTGAGGCATCCTCAAATGGAAAGTGGAGGAGCACAAGGTGTCTAACATCCACCAGCTCTGTGATGTCGTCATGGAGGAGTGGAAGAGGACTCCAGGGGCAACCTGTGAAGCTCTGGTGAACTCCATGCCCAATAGGGTAATAGCAGTGCTGAAAAATAATGGTGGCCACACAGAATATTGACACTTTGGGCTCAATTTGGACATTTTCACTTAGGGGTGTACTCGCTTTTTTGCCAGTGGTTTAGACATTAATAGCTGTGTATTGAGTTATTTTGAGAGAACAGCAAATTTACACTGTTATACAAGCTGTACACTCACTACTTTACATTGTAGCAAAGTGTCATTTTTTCAGTGTTGTCACATGAAAAGATATAATAAAATATTTACAGACCGTTTTTTCGCTCATGTGGGGATTCACTTTTACAGGTTTAACTCGGGTTTCACAGTTATAAGACACACCGGTGGTAATAAAAAGTCGTGACGATAATGGGATAACCCGTACCTCAAGTGGTCTCGAAGTGTCCAACGGGGACCTCAGGAGAAGGTGAGGAGGTACTGCTGTAGTGTCTCGACCACCTACAATCTGTGGAACACGAGGAGGTGAAAGGTAAACTCCTACGGAGTGTCTACGAGTTATCCCATATCCAGACCTCTGTACGAA
>BLSH010138097.1:72732-82815 GCA_018402905.1 Glandirana rugosa
CAACACTAACCAGTCACATGACATTGGGGAGGGAAAATGGCTTATTGGGCCCAATTTAGACATTTTCACTTAGGGGTGTACTCACTTTTGTTGCCAACTGTTTAGACATTACTGGCTGTGTGTTGAGTTATTTTGAGGGAACAGCAAATTTACACTGTTATACAAGCTGTACACTCACTACTTTACATTGTAGCAAAGTGTCATTTTTTCAGTGTTGTCACATGAAAAGATATAATAAAATATTTACAACATTGTGAGGGGTGAACTCAATGTTGTAAGATACTGTACAACAGCAGAACTTTCCAAATTGACCACTCTAGATATAGTTGAAAAAGAACCAATTCTGATCTGTAATCTGATATGGTTTTCACAGACTGAACCTTAAAACATTCCCTTCAACAATGGGACAAGGCAAACGTTTCTGAAAGCTAAGCCTCTACTCAACTACCACTAGCCAGGTGAAGACCCTATTACCCCACCTAACAAAACACCTTAGCTAATAAAACAAAAGTAATAAAAAATTTAATCTTTAAGAAACACTATCATTGCTTCTTGAAAAGCACTGGGGATAAGATAGTAATGCTATTGTTCTAAAAAAAATGTTTTAGCACATAATTCTATAAGCACTGACTTTCTGTGAAAATAGCACTAAAAGACATTGTGCAGCTGTGTGGCCTCTGCATCTCTGTTTTTGACTATTAATTATATATAGTTAGTGGTTCTGGCTATGAAACTGAAATTGCTGTCTGAATCACAGGCTTACATTTGTTAAAGGTTAGACCTAAATTGGGGTAGACAAGTAAGCACTTGTAAAATACAGTTGCCCTTTATAGTGTTGAAATGACAGCCCACATGAATAAGAAAATGCAGCTTTTCTTTAAACTGAAATAGCTTTGGCACAAAAAAACAAAAACAAATTTAAACAAGCATCGGTTTCATTTTAATTCAAGGATCTGTCAACCAAAAGTCATACTTTAGTTGTACATGAAGGCTGTTAATATGACTCTGATTTCAGATGTGTCTTAGATACTCAAACTTTGAAATTTACAAGTCTCTGCTTTCCTACCAGGGAGTTTTGGATGTTCTCACTCACCTTTGGTTGTGTCAGCCGCCCATGTTGCATTCTTTTTTTTAATACAAAATACATACAATATACAGGTAGAATGCCCCCCCCCCCCCAAACAGACCACTGCAGGTGTACAGACTAGGAACTAAAGCAGATTTCTTACCAATAGTGTTCCTAAAGGATATAAGAAATGGTCAGGTGGTTTATAGTGACAATGTCTGCTGCTTCTCCAAAGGAGCTAGGAAGTAGCAAAGGAGCATGGAAAGGTGAGTATAACATGCTGGGGGGAGGGGGCTATAAGCAGACACTGTTACTTTGCCCTGAATATGTAAGATATAGTGTCTCTTTAAATTTCTATCAACTATTGAACTCTGAAATATCATATTTTTGCCAGCAAGAACAGGTAACAGAAAAATGCCAAGCCATCTATCTTGTATATTGTTATTTTATCAGCGCTAAGGTTTATACCTTTTTTAGACACTCACCACTCTCCTCGCCTTTTTATAGTTTAAGGAGAAGTGAAGTATCCTGGGGGCTGCTGTTTAAACAGGTGCCGCTGGGGTACCTGTACTGGTATTTATATATTGGATCAACTGCGCCACCCTAAACATATGTGTCACAACGAGTGCTGGATTATTTTATGACAAAATAAACCAATATTAATGAGTGCTACAAAATAATCATATGTCATTATATGTGCCCTAAGTGAAATCAACACATCAGTAAGGCTTATACAAATGTAAACTGGCTTGGTATAAATACAAAAAACAATCAGTTAAAGTGCATGTGTATAAACCATAAGCATATTATAGATTGTTAAACAAAAGCCATCTATCGCTGCCGCTTAGGCATCAAACTTGTATATTCTAAGGTCCCTCAGACCATCTAACACAGCTCTCTCAGGGCTTCCTCGGGGCTCTACTGGCTCTTTCCGTTTTTTGATTGCAGCACCTGATGCACAGGCCCAATCCCTGGCCTCTCATTAGAGGATCTCCTTGCACCCCAGGCACTCTCACTCTTCTAAGAACTCCAGGTTCCCTTGGTCCCTTGGACTTGCCTAGTCGGCTCTCCTAACCCACCAGACTCACCTAGCTATCTCAACTCTCCAGTCTTATAGATATGAAATCTCTCCTGCAGCATGGAGTGCTGTCTCTTGTGTGGAGTACACCTGTCTCCTAACAGGAGCTCGGAACTATGCCCAAGTCCTTCATTATAAGGGCCACATTCACAGCCTGATGGTCTCCTGCAAGACTTGGACACTAGATTGGATATTTCTTCCCTCCCAAAACTCTTTGAAAACTGCAAACTCTGGAAACCAATCAGGGCCTTGACAGACACAGGCACTATATAGGCACAGACAGGAATTCCAGGTAAAAGGTAGATTTTTTCAAGGCACTGCATGGGTATATTCATCATTTCTAAATATTTCCCTATAAAAAATCAAATCTTTAGTTTTGGAGGCATGGTTCGTTTTAACTTTAAATATCCCTAGATGTCACCCAGGAGGTGTGGGGCAGAGCATAAATAATTTTGTAGCATGGCTCTTCTTCCTCAGATGCAGACGAGGTCTCCTTTTAACTTCTTTCACCACAATCGCTTGGGTTCCAACAATCCCCCGGATACCCAAAAGCTCCTGGGCTGCTGAACACACTCAGGGAATATGTGTTACCCTAAATATTGTCCTCTGCATCTCAGAGAGACTGTACCTGATGAGGCAGAGGTGGTTGGCTTAAGTTAAAGCTATCCTCTGTTTGATTTCTTGGCTGGTTCCTCTACTTATTACACTTCTATGGACCATTTAACTTAGTAAATATGATTCACAGATGAACCGTGGATTTGAACAATCTGGCAAACAGGTTTTTTTTTGCTAATTTTGGTTCATAGGGTTGGATTTACTAAAGGCATACAGACTGTGTATTTTGCAAAGTGCAGTTGCACTTGGCATGTGCAGTTGCTCCAGAGTTTAGTAAATGAGGTAATCATAAATGATAAATGAATATCCATGATATCCATGATCAATGATAAATGAATATCCAATCGCATGCAATGAAAATAAAAGAAGACAGCATTTTTGCTTGCACATGATTGGATGATGAAAGTCAGCAGAGCTTCTGCTCATTTACTAAGCTCTGGAGGAACTGCACTTACAGAGTGCAACAGCGCTTTGCAAAGTGCATAGTCTATTTGCCTTTATTAAATCAACCCCATTGAATTAACTTGCTTACAGCCACTGATAAATATGTGTAGCTTCACAATAATTTTAATTAACAGCTGTTGGTCATCAATGTACAGGACTGAGCAACTGGCAAACAGTATTGTGAACCCAAATTCCTGAACTGTGTCTGTAAAACTGTCCATTGGAACCCTTGGATCTGCTGCTGTGTGGACACCATTGCCATCCATGCCTCATATTGCCAACTAATGAGAAAAATAAATTACAGAGTTTCCTTTACAAGGGCACTTCAATACATAACTTCTAGCCTCCAAACTGTGTTCCTTAAAGGCACTGTAATCCAAGATGAACTGGCTAAATGGGTTTTACATTGAAAGCATTTATTGACTGTTTAACCAGAAATTGTAAGAGTAAGCTAGTTCATTCTTTTAAGTGCCACTTATAATAGAGTTGATTGACACTCATTATAAGTAACAAAAGGCTAATTAAACTTTTTTTGTTGTGGCGAATGGCAGCGATCGTCTATTTGTTGCATGATTAATCAAGGTCAACTTTTGAATTAGTCTGAGTCGTAGTCTAAGCCATTATCCTGCTAAGGAGTCACATTTAAAAGGATCAATAGTTAAATACAGCAAGAACTTTATGATGAATATAAAAAAATGGTGGCACATTTCTCTGTGACATAGACATATGTTGGGTTATTTGTGTAAAAAATTATACCTTGACAAAAATTTAGATTAGGAACAACAAATTGTTTTTTTGGAGGCTGGAAAAGTAAGTTGAATGTACCTTTTACATTAACCTTTGAAGTTCAAGTTCACTGACTTGCCAGGGCATTTCAAACTATGTATACATTTCTTAGGGTGGTTTGAAGTAGCCTGTATTAGGACCTCCCTAGTAAAGGGAAATTTATTGTAACTTGAAAGAATAAAGATTTGGAGGTTAGTGTGATGGAAAGCATTGCGTTTTTGTGGTTATTATTGCACACTAAGCAAAGTGCTATAGCTACATTAGGAGAGGCCCTAATGCAAATTTAGCCTAGAGTTACCCCATGCTGCCCCTTTTCTGAATCCTCCTTGATCGGCCACCATTATTGTACCTTCTTTTTTAATGACCACCCCTTACTTCCCTCAAGTATTAACATTTACAATTAGTCAAGATGCACGAAAAGGAAAGGTGTTGGTTACATCTTTAAAAGCATGGCTATGCAGAGAAGGTGCTCAAGGCTTTCCCTGCTACTGGTCAAATAACATAAAAAATCATGTGCATGGAGAAACATCCCTGCTCTATGCTCCTGCCCTTGGCAGCTACCCTGAGAAGCTTGGTGCAGGTAACCATCGCCTTTCTGCTTAGTGTGCTCTGCTAAAAACTGTTGATTGGGTAGTAAAGGGTATGGTTGGAAACCTGTTAGGCCTCGTTTGAAATATTGAAATTATTGTACTAATAAATCAGTATATATTATAGAGCTTTAGAAAGGTTCATGAGAAGGATAACTTAAAAACAAACATGTGACCCAGTATGTAATTAAAGTGATTGTAAAGACATTTTTTAAAATTAAAATAAAAAATACATCATATTTACCTGCTCTGTGCACTCTGTGATATTGCACAGAGTGGTCCCTTGCCTCCTTTTCTGGAGTCTCCCATCGGTGCTCTGTCTTCTTCCTTTTTTGTGGGTGACCCTTCAGCAAGCTGTGTTCTGAGGGGGCACCCATGCGTGCATGACCCTGGGCCAGGTTGTGTGTGTGTCTATAGACAAATGCAGCACTGTTCAGTCACACCCCCTGCTACCTTCTCCTAGGAGTTGACTGACAACAGCCAGAGCCTATGGGGGGGGGGGGTGAATGCAGTGGGGCATTTTTTGCCTCAATGCACATAGTGCATTAAGGTAATAGATGTTTACACTTTAGAACCGCTTTAATCTTTTTTTTAAGAACAGCTTCACAACATGTTTGAACATAGCAAGTGGAGAAACTTTGACAGTTGTGTAAAAACATTCCAATGAAGGATGGAATTATATTACATTTTTTAATAGAAGTAATATATATATTGTATATATATATTGTAATATATAAATATACATATTGTAAGAGGAGTAGGCTGATATTGGCAATGGTAATCCACGCATGAGATGGGTACACCCAGGAACAATCTAAGCAGAGGGGCTTTGTACAGCAAGTTCATAGCATAAAACAAAGTCTCTGCCTATCTAAGCTGCTAATTAAACAAACTAAATTCAGGTCAGTTCCTGACTAACAGGATTTTCCCAAATAGACAGCCCCCATGCTTTCATAAAGTTCTGTCAGCACTCAGCCTGTTCACACAACAGCAGGCTACCACACCAGAGTGAGAGAGAGCCCTAAGCAAGCCCCCCCAGCCCAAAAAAAATGACATATATATATACACACACTCACATATACACACACAGTATGCATCTACATAATTGCAAGTTTTGATACCATTTCATAATATGGCTCCAATGCGTGATTTAGAAAACATGCAACTAAAAATAGCAGATTGGCAATTATTAGCCATGTATATACCTTGTCTTAGCAGGGTTCCTAAAAAAAGGCTCTATTATTTTGAGGTTATACACATACAAAAAATAATTTATTTTCACTAGAGCATTGTCGATAAAACTCAACCCTATTTGGAGTTCAGCTCATTAATTTTCCATTACAGTTCGGACTAATTAGACACCTCAAGTTTTGCAATACTTGATATTTAAAAATAAAAGTTCAAAGTCTGTTATCATTTTATGTGGGTTGCCATGTCGGTAACCCTGCATAATTGACATTTAATGCTGATTGCCTCAAGATTAATGAGGTGTGTCCAAAAAATAAAGGTTGAGTGAGCATGACTGAATCTTTGTTACCAGAAGCCAGTGGATGTACAAAATTATGATTCAAAAATTCCTGTGTATATCAGTATGGGATCAGTATGGGTAGATGTTCATCCATAAAAATAAATCATTAAATGTTTTTCTTCACATTTAGATTATTTTATTTATTAAAATACATTACTTTCTATTATGAAATATAAAGTGGATTTAAAAAACAGGTTTGGAATGTTAATAAGATGTACTGTATGTTCTGTGAGCCAAAACTGGACTATTTATGACTGTAAATGATGCATTTGAAAGATTTGTAAACATTAGGTAAGACTTTAAAGCTTAAAGGGCAGATTAAATGACCCTTTTTTGCAGCACATTGAATGGTCCTTATCCAACTCCGCTCCCTTTTAACAACAACAGTACATGTTAGACTGCAGTTCTATTATTGAACATTGATGGTTGTTATAGAATGTAATGATGAAATACCCGCTTTCACCAGAAGATTCAGGCGGAGATGCAAAGAAAATCTGAAATTATAGCTTTATTTATTTGGTGAACTGGCTCCTTTTTCCCCAATTAGAGCACACACAGCCAGGCACACAACATCTTCTTCACTCTCCCCCTGGCCCAAATGGAACAGTCTAGGGATGTCTTTTCTTTTTAGGGTTTTATTATAATGTTGATCTTGAATAGGGTGAAGAGAGCATGGAACCCCCCCCCAAAAAAAATGGTGAGCCAAACACTTAGAGGGATCCTTTTCTATCTTGCTGCGCTGCATAAAATGTCCCACAGAAACTCTAATGCAGGCAGGTGATTAGGACCTCTTCCCATAACACCAAAAAACTTCACACAGTCACTAACTTTCAGCCCCGGGTTATCTACTCACATAGCCACAGGATCATCGGTTGGCTTCTTCTGATATCCATTAGGCACTCTTCAGTGAGGGAGACACACTCACACCACCATAAGACAGGTGGACACCCTTTCCCCAACTCCCTTCTGGCACTCTCTAGTGAGATTCTTCAGACCTAAACAGACTCTGTCAGGACTATTTGCAGCAGACACTCATGAAAACCTGGAATTACTGCCAGTATCTTACATCATTGCACAAATGCATGCTGGAGTTCACAAATACACACCAGCGCCCACCAATGTGCACTGGCGCTCAGGATGTGCATTGGCACACATGTACCGGCCTGGACTGGCACCAAATGGCCTTAATAAGGGAGCCAGTTCTTCTCTGTGATTGTTGGTTGATCTTCGGCTCTCCAGTGCGTTTGTTCCTGTGATACCCTTCCATCTGCCAAAAACCCGTTACTGATTCGGCTTGTTCCTGGACCTGTCTTCTGCCTGCCTCCTAATCTGACCTTGGCTTGTTAAATGGACTGTCTTGCGACGCCAGCTTCCCCACGCAGCAGTACTGGCTCCATGAGGACGCCGAAGACGCCGAAGAGCCATCACAAGAAGCTCTTACCACATCCAGACGAGGGTGAGTCTGACCCTGAATTCCTGATCACCCCCCTCTCTGCCCTGAGAGAATGCTCCCCTGAAGGACAGCTCATGCAGGAATTTGAACAGATGCTGACAAAAGCTCTGCAGCACACCTCAGACCAAATTACAGAGAAGCTGTCCAGGGAGATCAGAGAAATAGGCCACCGCACCTCTGAACTAGAAATCAGAGCAGATGAACTCGAAGCACATATCTCAAACCATGATGATGAATTGGAAGCACTTAGAGAAGCTAATGCTACCCTACAAGCACAAATAGAGGATCAAGAGAACAGGGCCAGGAGATCAAATGTCCGCATCAGGGGACTGCCAGAAACCATAATAGATCTCCAATCAACTATTACTGCCCTCTTCCAAGAACTGGCCCACAGCATCCCCATTGAACGCCTGGAGATGGACAGAGTCCATAGAGCCCTGACCCCTCGCAAAAAAGAAGGCCCACCCCGGGACATTATAGTGAAACTTCACTATTACCGAACCAGAGAGCAACTCCTACAAGCAGCCAGACAGAAGGGCTCCTTATCCTTTCAGGGCCACAGCTACCAAATATTTCCTGATTTATCCAAATCCACCATAGATAAACGCCGGGCTCTCAAACCTCTGTTGGAAGTACTGCAGAGCCACAAGATCACCTATTCCTGGGGATTCCCTTTCTCCCTCCGTTTCACCTACCACGGAAAGAAATACACCTGTAGATCGATGGAAGAACTCCGTGACAGACTCTGTGACCTTCGCCTGTCCCCTGCCTCAACACCATCAACACCAGGGATGCGCCGCAGATCAGCTTCCAACTCCCCACGCAAATCCACAGCCTCCCCTGCCTCCACCTCCAAGCGAGGCAGATTCATCCCTGCAAATCAGGATTACCAAGACTCCATGGACTGAACCCTTCCCTGACCTCACCGCCCACCATTCATGTGGGACCAAGTTATAGATCCACGTCCAGCACTAAATGAAGACCTGAAACCTTGAAACTCTCTATTTTTTACTTTACTTTTTATTTTTTGCACTTTTTTTTTTCTTTTTTTCTCCCCAATAACTCTGTTCTCTTTCAGGCTCACTGAGTTTAAAACCTGTTTAATATGTTCCACTACGGACTCTTCGGACTGGTAAACTCATAATGTTAGAGTATATGTTACTACTTATGCTATACTTTATGCTTTGCAACGGTTTGTCACCTGTTCTTTGATGGGCTCGGGTGGCCTGGGTCCCCCCTCCCCACCGCCCCCGGGTGGGGGGGATGGGGGACCTAGCCGCCCGACCCCTTTACAACCAACCAATTACAGCTATATCACTCTCCATCAAAGCCCCCTTTACAATTAGACCTACTGACCCTGTAAACTCCATATCCTGTTCACTACGCTAGATATAATTGTCCCACCATATAGCTTCATGATCCGCATTGCAACACAGCAGCCTTTCCTCAGCCTCGCTGACATATTTGAAACCTGATCTCATCCTTTGATACCTGAACCTGATGATCTATATCACCCACCCCCTCTCCGGGATTCCAATGACCCCTATTGTAACTACCGGTATCCAGGTTATCTCGCACACCGCTCTTCCTGCGAGTATCCTCCTCCACGTACCTCCCACCCACATTGGGAAGAGATACCCTGGAAAACCAGTATTACCTAGATCCTACTAACGGCCACGCTTATCCGGAGCTCCTCTACCCTTACCCTCTGATGTGATATAAATATGTAAATGTTATAAATCTAAGCTAACAGCCTGTGACCCCCTAAGTGCGTCAAAGTCCCGACGATGGTAGTTGATTTACAATTCCAAGATTCCTGTATAGATGCCTCAGCCCCATCACAAGGACATTTATCCTTGATTTTCGCTTTTTTCACAGATAGGCCCGAGGTCGCATGTCACTGCAGCCTCCCCACTTGTCCTCAGGCCACCCATATTAGGTCGCCTTTGGTCAACTAGCCCCCTCCATGCAGGCATACCTATCCTGCCTGGACGGTGCCCCGAGGTACCCTCCCCCCTACTCTCCCACTCTTCTATCCCTCTACCTGCTAACCTCTCTTACCTCTACGCTGCTTTCTACTTCCTCAGTTCCTTGCCAGGAGACCCCTTTAACCGACAAATTATCCCCCTCACTAAAATCTCAAATTAAATCCCGATTATGGCCCCCTTGAACATCCTCACCCTTAATGTACAGGGTTTTAACTCATTAAACAGCCAATTTCCCCAGAGGACCGTTCCTTAACTCCTTCATCTTTCGTCGTATCTCCATTCTCTCCAATCGTCCATCTCCCTATCTTCTCACCCTCTCATCCCCCCTCCCATGGAGCCCCGTGGCAGGTCCGTCCTATCCATACGGACGTACCTCCCCCGATCAACTGGTTTCCGCTGGATTATACCCACCGGACTCCTGTTCACCCCTCCGACGTCACTGTACGCTGGAGCCCGGATAGACACTTTTTTCGCTTTTAGTTCCTATTTACAGGAACACTACCCCGACTCCGTAGATATGTCCTTAGAACCTTAACAT
>BLSH010138097.1:85533-97881 GCA_018402905.1 Glandirana rugosa
CTTGTATGTTTGTCCACATCTGTAATAATATGTCCACCTCTTCGTTGGTTTTCTGTGCCCGTCACGACCCCGTTCAGAGGTTACAGACACAGGCTGATTCGGCGCACCGTCTATAATTGTACACTTTGTTGGCCATGTCTTTCCCCCCTCTTCCCCCTCCTAATTTACGAACACCCTGATCAATTGTACTAGCAGGTGAGCACACTTGCAACAGTGCACGAGATAGACCAGTTTATTATGCTCATACACTCCAAGCCTAAACTCCCTGGTCTGAGTAACCAACAGACAATGTATTATACAAATATGTCCAATAGGAATGCTACTGCATTTTGCATCCAATGTACTCCCTATTGAAATGTCTTTGGAAACTTTTATCTGTCAATACCATGTGCCTTAATGCTACTGTACCGGTTGTTTCACATGTTAATATCTGCCACGCGGCTTAGTCGGACACAGACATTGGAGACTTGCCCCAGCACTGCCCGTGTCTTTTGGTTGCTTCTCCACCTGTATAATAATGTCTACACCTGTTTGTATGTTCTTGTTTACTCTCACGAATAAAAACCTTTGAACAAGAAAATGGACTGTCTTATCCTGCTCTTCTGTGTATGACCTTGGCTCTCCTCCTGACCATGCTTGCTCTTGTGCACACCTGGTACCTGACACAGGCTTTAAACTGGCTTCTCTCCTGACTCCTGTTCTTTCTGAATCCTGCTACTTCGCACGGGCACCACCTCTCTACAGACTGTCACGTACCTGAGAGGAGACTGAATTGATGAGGTTGGCTTCTCTTGTATCTCCAGCCCAGGCCCCACTGGGAGTGAAAGAGAGGACGCCAAGGGACAGGAGGAACACGAGTGCCTGCAGATGTAGTTCGAGGAACTTGCAGCAAGAGAACCATCAGATCAAGAACAGTAGCCATTCACAGTATTTCAGCTAAGGTTAAGTTAGCACTCCACGTGCGCTATGGGGCCGGAACATGAGGCCGGTCAGAGCTCTCAGAAGACTTGCAGCATGAACACTTAGCGGGGAGCAGAACTGCAGCAGCAGACAGCCAGGTAGACACTCGAATGGGGCGGTAAGCCAGAATCAGAGACAGAAGCGTGGTCATAGGATTGGCCAGGGTTATCAACAGGCGGGCAACGAGGCATCAAATCAGGAGCAGAGGCAAAGTCAGGAATGAGCCGGATCAGGAACTAGCGACAAGACAGAAGCAGGACCCAAGATCAGGTCAGAAGTAATTAACCAAGGGAAAACACTGGAGGTACCCAGGACACAGCGAACAGCTGAAGACTAGTCAGCATTAGAGCACAGGCAGAAGCATCCTTAAATAGTCCATCTGGCGCCAACATACATCATGTGCATGCCCGCTTGTGTTTTGTATTTTCTGTGTGCCTGCACATTCCTGCGGAGATTCAGGCGTGCATGTGCATTTCTTTTAGTCAAATGTCTTTGTGCATGCGCATTTCTATTAGACAAACGGCTGGTTGGTATTCTCTGACACAGACACTATTCTAGTATCCAGGGCTTTTTTTCCAGTGGGAATGAAGGGGAATGCAATTCCGGCACCTCCAACAATGAATGTATGTAATGGCAAGGAATGATGGGGTGTTCTGGAGGGTCTGTTGGTGCTGGTTGCTTTAGGATCTATTGTTGCTGATGGGGATCTATTTTTGTGTGAAGATCTATGGTTGCTGGAAGGTATCTACTGTTGGGAAAGAGGTATATTGTTGCTGGCTGCTAGAGGGTCTATTGATACTGGTTGCTGTGAAATCTGTTGTTCCTGATGGGGGTCTATTCTTGCTGGGGTGGTGTTTTGTTGTGAGGAGTTCATTGTTGCTGGGAAAAAAGTCTATTGTTGTGTGGGGATCTATTGTTGCTAGTGGGGAGGTGGTCTATTGTTGCTGGGGTGGGGGTCTACTGTTGCTGGGGTGGGGTCTATTGTTGCTCACTGTAGGGGATCAATTTGACTGTCTTTCTTGTTATCATTAACAAGTTCCGTGATAATCACTTAGTAGCACAACATGATACTAGGTCCTGTATTCCATATTCTTTACGTAGGGGAGGTACTGGGAGGTGGGTAGGAGGTAAAACCAAAGGATGGTGCTCAGAGGTGGGTAGGGGGCAGAAACAAAGGGTGAGTCAGAAGGGGGGAGTTCCTGTACCTATTCTCTGGGAAAAAAGCCCTGCTAGTATGCCATCTGAGTACCTAGACCTTTCTTCTGACAACACTCCAGTCAGAACTCCCCTGAAAGCTATTTCAGCAGGCGACCCATGCTTCTTTGAGCCTGACTCTCCTGTTCCCCCTTCAGGCCTCCAGCACCAGGTACATGATAAATCCCATGACTAGACTTTTGGAGAAGGGCCCCCAGCTGGAACCTTGATGTCTTTTAGATGGTACCCCCAGTAATCCTGACCCAGGGGTTTCCTCCAGAAGGACTGGACCCAGGAACTCTCTGCCTCTCTGCAAGTTCTCTGTCTCAGGTCTCAGAATATGTGTTTTTTTTCAGCCATCTACTGGGCACACCTCCCCAGGGATTGGCTGGATTCCCCATAAATATTCAGGCTGCCCACACTGTCCTTACTGTCTATGATTCTAGAATCCTCTAGAATACAGACAGAAGTAATTATAGCAGAAGCTTGTGAGACACAGAGCAGGCCAGAATAATCAACCCCTGCTCCACTGACCACAGAGGAGCTAAACTAAATTTAGTTAACAACCTGCAGTGGACTATCTAGGAGGGTGCTACACATTTGTAACAAACATCTTAAAAGTGTGACCTGGTGTTTGCAAATATGTGTAACGGAGATAGTTACTTTTTTTTATAGTTGAACGTTTTTTTTAATTTGCCATGTATAATAAACTACATCTAATGATGAATGACCCATATGTAGATGCTACTGTGCTAGGTAAAACTATTATCCAAGACATCCCCTCTTTTCGTTGTTTATTCACAGAATTGTATTCTATGAAATAAGAATACACATTTTGTGAATGGATGAGTTAATATGCAGGAAATTTGGTGCTTACACACTGAACACAGAAGCATGAGGAGAGAGCATCCATCATTAGTGGTAATTCATTTTTACATGGCAAATGCCAAAAAAGATGTTTTCCCATAGTTCAGCTTTGAAGTTGATGTACAACCAAAATTTCATATAATCTCTAACATGCTGATGCAAATATAAAAATACATAAATTTTTTTTAAAATCTGCAACTTTCAGAAAAATAATTCCTTGCAATCCTGCCATGAATGTCCTTGTATAGGCATTTTCTGTTATGGAGTAACATTGCTCTTTTAGTAAAACAAAAAAACAAGAAGAAAAAAAAGTGCATAAAGAGTTAAGTACATAAATAAGAAAGATTGGGATTCCTCAAAAAATACCCTGAAATAATGCACTCTAAATAAATAACAGGCAGCATTTCAGACAGCTAACTTATCAAGTTTCATATACAGGCCAGATCTAGCCTGCCTGAGGTCGGGGTGCAGTAAAAATGTCAGGGGGGCAGAAGATAGGAGATCAGCAGCAGTGTACAGGGGGTCAGCAGGGCAGAGGATAGGGTCAGCAGTTTGTGTTGCAGGGTACAGAGACCATTAAATTGTAGGGCAAAGGACAGGGGTCAGCAGGGCAGAGGACGAGGTCAGAAGGGCAGTGTACAGGGTCAGCAGAGCAGAGCATAAACCCAGAACAAAGGATCATTTTAAAACATTTTAATGTTTCCATCACATATGCTTTTATGCACACAAAAAGTGATCACGTTGTCCCCAGAGTCCACCTTCTACATCAGGGTATCCAGAGTCACACCCCTTATGTCAGCGTCCCCAGAGTCAACCCCGCTAACATCAGCATTCCCAGAGCTCCCCTTCCATCAGGGTCCCCAGAGTCCCCATCCTTACATCAGGATCCACAGAGTCGCCCCCCCCCCTTACATTAGAGCCACTCATCTTACACCAGGGTCACCAGAGTCACACTTTCTTACATCAGGCCCCCAGAGCTCCCCCTCCTTTCATCAGGATCCCTAGAGTTTCCCTAGCTACATCAGGTCTTCAAAATCCCCCCTCCACTCCAGCCCCCCCCCCCCGTCTCCTTACATCAGGGTCCCAAGCACTCCTCCCTTTAAATCAGGGTCCCAAAAGTCCTCCACTTACATCAGGGTTCCCAAAGTTCCTGCTCCCTCCTTTCATCAGAGACTCCATAGTCTCCCCTCCCAACATCAGGGTCCTTACTTCAGGGTCCCAGGGCACCTCTTACATCTGGGCCACAGAGCCACCCATCCTTACATCAGGGTCCCCAGAGTCCTCCCAAAACATCAAGGTCTCTAGAGTCACCACCCTTATGTAAGAAATTGTGAGGGTCTGTGTACTCCTGCGCTCCCACTGTATCTGTTGCCTTCGATTTAATTAGTTATGACAGCTGCTCATACTGAGTGTTTATCCGTGAACACTGATAATAGCTATATATATATATAAGGGTAGTGAAGCGCTATAAGTACTTGGGCTAGCAAAATCGAACCAATTAGCCAATGATGATTCTTAATAAATTATAGTCTCATACATACAAAATTGTGTATATGAAATATGTAAATTAACTAGGATAAGATGTTTTACAAAAAAGAGTTTGCTGTATGATGCAGCTAAACTGATATAAGAGAGAGAGAATCTATTTTGTAAATGCAACTCTAAATATACATATTTAAGAGATCATATATAAGCATCTAAAAGGAATGACTGTGTCTAAAGGCTGGACACCCGATAATATAAAGTGATGAAGCAATATAGATTCACTTTTGTGAAAAATTAAAATAAATGAAAAAACGTTTTTGTATATCAATGAAGTCCACAATACTCAAACTGTAACATTAACAATAATCAATGGATAATAGTCCTTAAAAACAGTGTCTCAAGGATGGACACCCAACATTATAAAGGAGTACAATAATAATAAATGGACTTTAAATAAATAAATGCATCAAAACACTGTTAAACAGTGAATAAGTGCAGATCAGACTGTAACTTTCTTCCAGTGCTTATAAGTTCCCTACACCAGAATTTTTTTGCTGTGGTTTGGAATGGTAATAGTCAATTTCTCTTCTTGTGTCACCTCTAAGTGCTCTAGCCTCTCACCTGAGATGTGCTAGAACTATAGCACATAGAGGTTTCTTTGTGAGGTTTTATACGGGATCCACCTCTAGGGGTCCTCTCTGTTGTCACTATCGCCCAGTCCTTCCTTCTCTATGCTGGTGGGCTGGATTCCATGATAACAGTGACAGATACCAGCCCCTCGGTCTCCCAATAGAACATAAGAGACTGAAAGCCTTTCTTGGTGTAATACCATTAAAAACACTTATTTGAAACAATCACTTGTTAAGTACACTCACATTTTAAAACCAAGTAGCATTCCTATCACCACGAGCACCACGCTCGTGTTTGCTGTGGTATTCGATCCGTACACCTCTCCTGTCGCCCTACACATTAAGCCACGTGTCACGTGACTTCATCAGTGGGGATTTTGTATGTATGAGACTATAATTTATTAAGAATCATCATTGGCTAATTGGTTCGATATAGCTAACCCTTATGTAAGAGTCCCCAGAGTAACCCTCTCCTAAATCTGGGTCCCTAAAGCCCCCTCCTTATATCAGGGTCCCCAGAGTCACTTTCTTCAATCCAGGTCCCCAGAGTTTCCCTAATTATATCATGGCCCCCCCTCCTCTGTACATAAAGTTCACTAGAGGCAACCCCCTTACATCAGGGTCCCCAGAGCTATCCCCTTACTTCAGTGTCCCCAGGGCCACCCCCATTACATACATCAGGGTCCCCAGAGTCCCCTTCCTTACATCAGGGTCTCCAGAGCCCCCCTCCTTACAACAGGGTTTACGGGGCACCTCTCTGTACAGCAGGGTCCCCAGAGTCACCCCTTTACATCAGTGTCCCCAAAGCTACCCCCTTATATCAGGGTCCCCAGAGCCACCCCTTCTTTATGTCAGGATTCCCAGACCTCCCATCTCACATCAGGATCTCCATAGTCTTCCCTTGTAAATCAGGGTTCCCAGAGCCCATCCTTACACCAGGGTCTCCAGAGTCACCCCCTTACATCAGGGTCCCCAGAGCCACCCCTTCCTTATATCAGGGTTCCCATATACCCCCCACCTAACATTAGGTTCCCCAGACCCACCCTTCCTTATATCTGTGTTCCCAGAGCCTCCCTCCTTACATCAGGATCCCCAGAGTCACTCATCTTAACATCAGGGTCACCAGATCCAACCCCCATTGAATCAGGGTCTGAAGAGATCCCTTACCTTCTTTGCATCAGAGTTCATAGTCACAGTGCAGCCAGCAGCTACATGGGAAGACTGGCAGGTGGAAGATTGGCAGCAGGTTTAGAGAAGGAACTTCAGTCCTCCTTGTTTGAATGGTGGGGGACAAAACAAGCATGCAGATTGTTTGCTAAGATGCCAGGCGGTCCTAGCAACCAACCACAGTGTACAAAAATGGATGCAGCTAGCGCTGACAGCAGTGTGCAGTGACGGTAGATGGAACCTTTGTTTCAGAGCAGAAATACAGGATATTCTTTGGCTTTGGGGCATGCGGCGCAAGTGAAATCTGGAGGGGGGGGTGCAGTCCACCCCAGCACCCCCCTAGATCCAGCCATGTTCATAAATTTATGAAAGAAAACATCATATAAAGACAATACAATATACTGCTGTACATGCACAAGATCTCCCCACAGTTACTCTATTTAGATGAATACAAACTTTCAGCTACAGGGAAGAAATCCAGACAAAAAGTACAGCAAATAACAAGCATCAATATACTGTACATGGATAGATACCAGAAAAAAACCTCCAGTTGGCATGCAGACACTCAGGAGCAGATGGTGGTGGGAACCGCAATGTTTCAGAGTAAAAACCCCTTTCACAAGTGAGGTTGGTCTGACAATCTTTCCCTGTCTCCCAGTTGCTCCTCTGCTTGCTCACCCTTTCTCATGCTATCTGATAAATCTGAGTACTGGGGAATATATTTTACTGTTAGATGGCTTTACAGGAGGCGGGAGGGGTCAGTCCCTCTCCCGGCACCTGCCGGTGCCTTTGCAGGCTCTACCATCCCGCCAGCGAGCCCGGTACTTAAATTGTGAAAGCATCAGATAACACTGATCTTGGTGTGATTGGATGCTAAGGGCAGTGGAGAGATCTGGGGTCTAATAGACCCCAGATCTCTCCATAAAGAGTACCTTTCACTGCCCATTGATGCCACAAGGGATGTTTACATTCCTTGAGACAGCAAAAAGGGATTTAAAAAAGTGTAAAAAAAAATGGGGTGTACTCACTTTTGTTGCCAGCGGTTTAGACATTAATGGCTGTGTGTTGAGTTATTTTGAGGTGACAGCAAATTTACACTGTTATACAAGCTGTACACTCACTACTTTACATTGTAGCAAAGTGTCATTTCTTCAGTGTTGTCGCATGAAAAGATGTATGGGGTGTACTCACTGTTGTGAGATACTGTGTGTATATATATATATATATATATATATATATATATATATAATGTTTGGGGGTTCCAAGAAAATTTCTAGTAAAAAAAATACTGATTTTTACTTGTAAACAAAAAGCATCAGAAAAAGGCCTGGTCTAAGTGGTTAGGAAACCCAGACCCAAGAAAAGGACCTGTGGCATCATGTTACTAATCTAAAGACTGAGAAATGTTGATGTACATTATTTGGATGTTGCACATTAATGTCAAACTAGGACCGGATTAAACTTCATCTGCTACATAAATTGAGGGATTATAATTGTAATGATGTTGTATAATGATACAACAGTGATATCAACATTGAATACAAACCCTATACATGTACTTTATATATTACAAGTGAACATGTACCATACTTCACATATAGTAACAATATACATATACTTACTGACATAGGCGTGCACAGCCTATTGCATTAGGATGTGCACCCCAAAGCTCAAACACACATGTGTGTTGTCAGTTGTTTAGTTTTTATATTTTTTTTATTATTACTTTTTTACATTTTTATTATTTTTTACAAACTTTTTTTACTGTAATTTTTTTTTTTTTTTTAAATTTAGGAGCCCCATTTGGAGGGTTGGTAATATATCAGGGTTCTAAACAGACCCCGGATGTCTCATTTCGAGACAGAAAAAGGGACTGAGGACAGAGAATCCTCCGTCCCTTTCTCCGCAGCCAAGCAGCAGGGGGAATCTGCCCAGCACAGGGTAATTAGGGTGTGCACAGGCACACCTGACACACCCTGTGCACACGCCTATGCTTATTGAAGTGTGCATTGGGAGAAAAGAGCATTGAAAGGAAGTTTATAATGTATAAGTTAAAATGAACTTGTGTGAAGGTCCCGTAGCATTTAGGAAGCCAACTGTGCATCAGATGGATTGTAGGAGGATTGTGAAAATCAGTATTCGTCAACTGAGTTCCTTTTACATTTTAAGTAAGTGTTTGAACATGGAAATCCAGATGGCATATCACATATTACTGGGTGTGAATAAATATACACTACATATAGTTGTGGAGTTTTCTTTTCCTTTTCAGCACAATATCCTCCTAAATGGAAATTATTTTCTTTATCCTAAATTAATATTTCAATCAAAGTGATTGTAAAGGCTCGTTTTTAAAAAAAAGTAACATGCATGCTATACTTACCTCCTCTGTGCAGTTGGTTTTGCACTGAGCAGCCCAGATCCTCTTCTTTTCGGGTCCCTCTTTGCAGCTCCTGGCCCCTCCCTCCTATCGAGTGCCCTCTCAGCCAGCAGCTTGCTACAGGGGGCACCCGAGCTGAGTCAAAGCTCTGTGTATCCATTCAGACATGGAGCCCTGACCCAGCCCCGCCCCCTCTCCCCCCTGATTGGCTGACTGACTTTGATTGAGCCAATGGTGCTGCTGCTGTGTCTCAGCCAATCAGGAGGAGTGTGCTGGACAGCTTAGACATTTGTGGACATCGCTGGAGAGAGAAGGGGCTCAGATAAGTAATTAGGGGGTGCTACACAAAGAAGGTTTTTTATCTTAATGCATAGAATGCATTAAGATATAAAAAAAACCTTCTGCCTTTACAACCTCTTTAAAGTAGGCATGTGAAATTGTGATATTTACAGACCATAACGTTTTATTGATAATGTTTATTGCAATATATCAGAGCTGTGGCACTCCTATTCCATGAGACTACAGTACAGAACTTTTGGATAGATGCCATAAGGCATCAGGTCCCTAGTATGCAAAGGGAATGTATAGTGTATTTCCAATGAATGCATATGCCATGTTTCTACCCTATTCATTTCAGTGGGCTGCCCTATGCATGTAAAATGTGGCAAAGAAACTCATGCATGAGTTTTGAGATTGTTTGCACATTTGTCCATGCATGGTGCATTTGTGGGGGCATTACAAATAATGACGATTTGTTTGTTGAGCGTTTCCTGAATATGCGCAAAATCGCAGGATTTTCACAGGCATTCAGAGATTACACTAGTGTGAATTTGGGCTAAAATTGTCAGCTAAGCAGCCAGTTTTAAACAACTTAACCTCCCTGGTGGTATTCCCGAGTGTGGCTCGGGGTGGAATTTCAGTACAATTAGCGGTAACCCCGAGCCACACTTGGGATTGCATTGCTGGATCCAAGGCAGCGTTACTCACCTTGTCCCCTGGACCGATGTCCCCCGCTGTGTCTGCGGGCCGTGTCCGCCGCCAGATGACTCCTGTGTGCCGGGCTCCGTTCCCTGCGAGCGTTGCGTCGCACGGGGACGGAGACCGGCGGGAAATTCAAAAAGTGAAACACACACAGTACATACAGTACACTGTAATCTTATAGATTACATTACTGTATGAAAACATTTCACATCCCCTTTGTCCCTAGTGGTTTGTCAGTGCCCTGCATGCACTTTTATATTATTTATGTCATTCTTTCTGCCTGGAAACTTGAGAATGTCCATAGCAACCAAAAAGTGTCCCTTTGTGTCAAAAGTGGTTTTTGATCAGCTAGAAAACACCGATAGTAAATATGAATGATTTGCAGAATTTAGTGATACTGATTTTTGGGGAAATTTATCATCAGAAACTGAAAGTGACGACAATTCTGCAACTGAGCATATTTCAGTGTTTTTGGTTTGATTACATTATTGAATACATTTTATTACTATTATGTTATTATTTTTGATAATTATTTTTAGTTATTTATTATATTATAATTTATGATTTCATTTTTCAAACTTTATCATACCCAGGATGTCTACTAGACTCTTGTTTGGACAGATTTAAGTGAGTTATTCCTAAGAATTACAGGCCTACAATATAAAACGCCAAATTTTCATGCAAAATAATCGTACCACTTTCAGCACCAAAAATCTGAAATAATCATACTGCCAGGGAGGTTAAAGTGTTTACATTTAAAGGGTAGAAGGCTGTCAAGGTTCTGTTCCCTATAGAACAGGAGTTTCCAAACTTTTTAAACAAAGGGCCAGCTTACTGTCCTTCAGACTTTAGAGGGCCCGGATGGTGGTGTCAGGAAAAGTACCCCATTGTTGGTATCAGTGGGAAGGATACTATCCTATCATTGGTGTTAGTGGGAAAAATTGTGTCTATGAGACTCGGCTGATCACAGATCAGAGTAAGGGACCGATCCTGACCCCTTTCCACCTGATCAGCTGTCAGCCAATGAATCCGTAATTTTTGCAGCAAAATCAGTTTAATCAAAAATGCTCCACTCATCCCTGTTTACTATAGCACAATGTGCATACACTTCATAGTATGTATATTTATATTTAAACTGATTGTTAAATAAATTAGTATTATTCATTTATGATATAGTAACTACAGTATTTATTTTAATAATTCACTTAGCTATATTTTGTTTTATTATAAGTTGCCTTGCATTATATATTTTATTTTCATGATTCTTCTTGCCATTGCATTTTATAAAAAAAAAAGAAAAAAAAAACACCATTAGAAATGAATTCTTACATTTTAATGAAACATAAAAGTGTACAGTATATGAAGCCATCCATCAAATGGTCATCTATTTTCATAATAGCTCCTTATCATGGGGGAAACAATTATTCCTGCGCCCTATACACTTTTCTCCAAGCAAATCTAAATAAATGTGTGTTTATGAGTAAAAAATGAGTCTGTTTCTAGGGGAAAAAGTTTTAAGCCTAAATAAACCCTGGCCATAATTGAAATGTATTACATTACCCAGACAGGCAATAAATGAGGCAACCAGCTGCAGAAGGCTTAAATGTGTGAAAACCTATTATAGTTATCACTCTCACATTGCATATTCCATCTCTCATCCATTAATTAAATTCAAAGAGAGGAGTTAAAGCATGCCCGGTGTCAACTTAATTGATTTCTTTAATTTCTCATATACTAAGTTATGCTATTATGGAAATGCAATGCAAAATATATAAGCGGCATAATTCAGTTCAGCACATTTGCTTGAAGTTACTGAGTCTAAATTCAGGTCAGCTACTGTATTTGCTGGCAGACAACAGTAGCTTAAAGTGGTTTCATTGAAAGTCTTTCTTCTTGAGATGAGTACAGCTGCTAAGAAACAGATACAACCTACAAATTGTGTAAAAAGGTGTTGCAATATACGGCAACTGTGTGAAAGCCCAAACAGATTTACTATTTTAATTAATCACACTGCACTCACTGCTATCAGATTACATATGACCTCCCGGCTGTTGCTATTTAGCTGATGTTTCCCCCTTCTTTTCTTTTTTTATTATTTTTCTTTTTATTAATTTTATTTAAATGGATTTTAAGTTAAAGTAGGTGCAAAGCTCAGATATAGAATATGAATAAACCATATTTCTGTAGTGTTTAATTGCCTCTCTCCAAAGCAGTGTCATCTCTCTCTGCTGCCTCATTCCTTTACTATCTGAGTCCCTTCTGACATGTTTTCCTGACATCAAGAGATAAAAAGGTTTCACTATTACTATTGTAGCACCCATAGTGTAGGTGCTTTTACTTTTGCCAATTTTTGGCAGGAGGATACCCACGATGTTATCATTATCACTTTGGAAAAATAGAGAACTACAGTCCTTTTGTACAGTCTTCCCTGAGTCTATCATTTCCTTACTCCGTCGTCTCTCTCTACTGTGACGAAACCTCTCTCCGTTAATTTGTGATGTCTTTATACCAAATAAGTATAAGATATAGACTCGAAACGTGGATGAAATTGAATTTTAGGTAAATTTATTTTAATTATTTTTCTTTTTATTATTTTTTTCTTTTCTTCCCCCTTTGTAGTCGATTTATCGTTGTCGGCCCTCCAGTATACATTAGACTATCGTCACTCACGTCACACTAATTAATTTT
>BLSH010138097.1:123466-142176 GCA_018402905.1 Glandirana rugosa
ACAGCACAGTGAATGAGCATCACCGCCCAAGAATAGGAAGTGTGTTATTAACAGAATCACCAGGTTAAATTAAGAGAAACAAAGTTTGAAAAATGAAAATTATTGCAATCAATACACCTGATGACTTGTAAGCTGCAATACATTGTATTTTTGTTTTTTGATACACTTTAAGGCTATTTCACAGCAAATGTACTTAGTGGCTCTGTCACAGTATGAGACAACTAAAGCCTCGCACACACGGGACGACGATCGTACATACGATCGTCGCAAATCGTATGTTGGATAATGTAACTTGCATACTGACTGCACTACACGATTGTACGAGCACAGAAGAACGTTCAGGTGCATGTAATTAGCATCCGGCCGTTCCTGACTTTGGAGCATGCTTGTTTTGCACAATACAATTTGTTGTAGCAACTGCTCTGTACACACGATACAACTGTTGTATGAGCGCTTGTTAGTACGACCAAGTTTTCTAGTTTGCTCATACAACTCCCTTGTACGACCGTCGTATGTTCGTCTGTTCTAATCGCGCACGCGAACGATCGATATTGCATACAACGGTCGTTAGTACGACCTGTTGTATACGATCGTCGTCCCGTGTGTACGAGGCTTAAGGGGGAGATTAACTAAAACTGGAACACTCAGAATCCGGTGAAGCTGTGCATGGTAGCCAATCAGCTTCTAACTTCAGCTTGTTCAAATAAGCTTTGACAATAAAACCTGGAAGCTGATTGGTTTCTGCTGATTATGCACGCTGCAGTTTTAGTAAATCTCCATCATTGTGTCTAAAACATGCAAATATAGAAGAGGACTTGCTTATGATGGGATTCTGAAAAATGATGGCTTATTCACCAACCCTGATCTGTAGAGACTAATGTCTCTAAGGGCCGGTTCACACAGCGGTAAAGTCCGAGATCGGATGTGAGTTCGCACTGCGATATGCAAACTGATTTTGGGGTGTCATTAGCTTTCTATTGACACTCCCCACAGTTCGCATATGGCAGTGTGAACTGCCTGCAAGTTGGGTGCGCTGCCGGAACCCGCAGTGGATTCACAGGGTTCCCACATTGCACCAGTGTGAACCGGCCCTAAGTCTTCTTCCTCAGCATCTTATATTGGGAGTCAGTTTTGCTGCAGCTCTAACCTTGGTGGGCATGGGAGGGGATTTTCAAGTGAGCAGGGTTAAAGTTTGTCTCCTTTGCAGCTTACTATGTCCATCTCTTATTTTACAACCTTTGATAATTACAATAGGCTTCATTTCTTTATATTTTGTTTTGTTTTAAAGGGTAAGTCCACCTTTAGTAAAAAAAATAATAATAATAATAAATGCACTCACATTTGCAGAAAAAACATGCATTTATTAGTTGCATATGAGCTTGCAAAGCATTGCACTTCAGTGGATGCGGGTGCAATGCACAGGCTCCTGGAGACTATTTTACCAGCTCCATGTTCCTATCAAGGTATGGATTTTTGGTTACAGAGCTGGATGTAGTGTAATCACTGCACTTGTGATCCATTGATAATAGACATGTGCACTGCCAAAAAAATTGTTAGTTTTCATTTTTGTTTCATTCATTCATTTTTTTTTTTCATTTTTCGATCATTTGTTACAATCTAAATTTGTTATTTCGAATAAATTTGTAATTCGGGAAACAAATTGAATTAGTTATGCTCCATTCATTTAGATGTGGTAACGTTATTTCGATAATTCAGAAAAAAACGAAAATCCAAGAATGTGAAAATCTGAAAATAAGAACAAAATTCAAAAATTCTAAATAACAAAAATCTGACAATAGGAAGTTCCGAAATAATAACTAACTAATCATAGCTAACTATTAAATTATAGGTATTGGAATTTCCTTTCAAATTTGGCTGTTAGTGAAAATAATGTATACAAATTTATCCGAAGTTACAAATTATCCAAAATAGTAAATGTCACATCTAAACAAATGGAACATAACAAATTAATAACAATAATAATAATAAAATGTTTTTAGTATTATTATTATTTATTATTATTAATTTGTTACGAGCCATTCGTTTAGATGTGGCATTCGTTATTTCGGATAATTCAGAACTTCGGATAAATTTGTATTTGTTACTTTCACTAACAGCCAAATTTGAAAGGAAATTCCAATGCCTATAATTTAATAGTTAGTAATAGCTATTACTATGATTTTCGAAAATATGATTTTCGAATTTTCAAATTTTCGTTTTCGGAAAAATTTGTTAAATGGGTTTTCATTAATTTGAATATTTCCAAATTAACGAATTTGTCAAATTTCTTTTAAAAACAAATTCGGAACAAAACGAATTGCACATGTCTAATTGATAAGTTCCTTTGTCACTGTGGGAGACTGGACTATTCATTTACAGATCTCTGTGAATTAATGCCATGGCTGTGCTGGTGGCTCCATGAACAGCTGTGCAAAGTTTTAAAGTGACAGCAGCCAAAAGGGAGAAAAACCCCACAATTCTGTAAGGGGAACATCCAGCTTTGGGGGTTATACTTTCTCTGTGAAATGGTATCGCATAGAGTGGTCCCTTACCATTTCTTCTGGTTCCCCCGCTGGTGCTGTCCACTCCTCCTCCTCCCTGTGTGCCACCTCAGCAAACCACTTACTATGGGGGCTACTGCTATTCTTGGAGTCTCCTATGTGGCCATGAAGAGAGAGCAGTGGTGTTGCAGATGCAGGGCTGGGACAAGGTGTGGGAAGGAGGGGAAGCTGCTCTGGGTGCAATGGTTCCCTCTAGAGATTGGGGCACCTTTTTTCTGTTTCATGGCTGACAGGAGTAGTGACAGAGATTTTGACAAGTGATTGACTGCTGAGTGTAGGATCCCCTAAGTTGTACATCATGGAGGGATGTCGCATGGCATCTTTGCCCTGAGCGCTGGAAGATCTTGTCCCAGCACTGTGCAGATGGTACAGCTCTGGGTCAAGAGAGACTCAGATAATGCGTTTGTGGGATAGGTTAAGGTTGGGGGGAGGTGGTTGGTGGACAGGCATGGGAAGGTTTTTTTGCCTTAATGTAGAAAATGCTTAAAGGGGTTGTAAAGTCTGCAGGTTTTTCACCTTAATGCATTCTATGCATTAAGGGGAAAAACCTTCTGTGCTACAGCTCCCCCCAGAGCTCCCCTTTTACTTACCTAAGCCGATCCATTCCTGTGCCGTGCACGAGCCCAGTAATTCCAGCCGCTGTCTCCATCCTCATTGGATAGATTGATAGCAGCGCTGCTGTCAATCAAAGCCAGTGACACGGGAGTGGGGGTGGGGCCGAGTCCTGCTGTCTCTGTCAATGGACGCAGCAGCAGGACTCTGGAGGAGCATGCCTGCACGGCGCAAGAGGGCACCTGATGAAGAGGAGGAGCACCGCCGGGGCACCCCAGAAGAAGAGGATCGGGCTTCTCTGTGCAAAATCCTTGCACAGAGGAGGTAAGTATGACATGTTTGTTATTTAAAAAAAAAAACCTTTACAATCACTTTAAGGTTAAAAACCTTTTGCATTTAGAATCACTTTAAATACCTAAAGTGAACCTGTGCTTTGCCCATACAGGTCTATTTAGCATCCCTCCTCCTTAGCATCACAGGGATTCACTTTACTTCCCAGCTGCTCTAATCAGCTACCAGGAACCTTGTGTAATCATCAACCATATTCTGATAAAGATGTAGAATAAAGTAAACCTGCTCTTGGCCCATGCAAGGATCACCTTTAGGGCTTGTCTACACTTGCGGTGGGGGGTAAAATCATGTGGTTGAGCTGCTTTACCACCACTTAACCACTTGCCATCTGTATCGCATGGATATACGGCGGCAAAGTGGCTCCGCTGCGCAGATCGCCGTCTATAAACCCGCCATAGGCTCCATGATCATCTAGTACAGAGGAAGAACGGGGAACCTCCAATGTAAACACAGCAGTCCCCCATTCCAACAGGCGGCATGACAGTGATCTACTGATCCCTGTAATCAGGATCAGTTAGATCTGTCATGCCCCAGTCAGTCCAGCCCCCACACAGTTAGAACACACATAAGGCACACACTTAACCCCTTGATTGCCCCCTAGTGTTAACCCCTTCCCTGCCAATGACATTTACACAGTAATCAGTGGCTATTTTTAGCTCTGATCACTGTATAAATGTCAATGGTGCTAAAAAAGTATCAAAATGTCCGATATATCCGCCGCAAAATTGTCGCTATTTTTTTGTTTTTAACGCAAAAAATAGAAACCGCAAGGGTGATCAAATACCACCAAAAGAAAGCTCTATTTATGGAATAAAAAAGGACGTCAATTTTTTTGGGTACGATGTCACATGACCGCGCAATTGTCATTTAAAGCGATGCTGTGCCGAATCAATCACAAAAAGTGCTCTTGTCAGGAAGGGAGTAAATCCTTCCGGGGCTTAAGTGGTTAAGCTGCAAAGGGGTTTTATACATGTCATGGTCATGACGCTTTGCTTTGCAACTTTGGCAAGAAACCAACCACCTGGCGCATTCGTCGGGAAGTACTGCCCACCAAATGAGACCCATTCAAGTGAATAAAGCTGCACAGCAACCAAACTGCAACACACTCAACAACACACAATGCATGCAGTTGCAGTGCAGTTGTGTGGGCTTCTAGGGGTTGAAACAGTTGGTGAGAAGGCAACATAACGCCTCCTCACCTCCAATCAAGCACCCTCTGAAGACTTATCCACCATAGGCTGCTCTTCAGAGAGATAACACTAGTGTAAACAAGCCCTTACTTCTCTTCCCTTGCCACTCTGAGAGTGAAGAAGAAAGCTATGTGTAGTTGGAGATGATTCTATGGCTTTAGTACAACTCACCTGGAACAGTTATGCAGATCACAAGTTCTGATTTTAGTGGCCATAGGTGTATGGGTCAGAATGACAGCCAAACAATTAGCCAAGCCAAGCAAAATTCAGCAATAGTAGTTTTGTATTTTCACACATCTTTTAAGATAAGATTTTTATAAGCATCTGTGTAGAGATGAATTGAACACTTTACCTGTCCATTATGTAAAATATTTATGATGGGCATGTCATTAAACAGAGGTAACTGAAAATAAAATGGTTTACAGCAGCATACTAGCAAATAATAAGATTGACTGGCACATTCTAGAAGAAAAAGAAAAACATACTATTAAATGTGTGACTGTATTAGACATTGTAGAGAGAAAAACGACTTGTTTATTATTATATTTTTCCGCTGAATATAATTAAAATTACCTCCATATTTTATAATAATGGATGGTTACTTTCTGCTACAAATGATTACACATAGCAGTGACACAGAAATAGAACAGCAGACAAAATGTTTATTTTAAATCAGTACTTTCTTGATATAGACATTTCATATCTGAGGAGGCTGATGAGGCCATTTTGGAAAATAATGCAGTATATTTATATGCAAAAACAGTAATTCAGCCCCGTATTGCTGTTCCTATCTTCTTTTCACACGTTAAATAAGCTTTAAGCTGACTTTTGTTGCAGAGCGCCCTCTGGAGTACACTCTGATTTGATTTTTTTTCCATCTTTATTACAAACCACTTATTGGTTAAAATTGGCAGGTTCCATATTCAACTTGATGTAATTATAAATCAGCGCATTGCTAACTTTAATTTTAAACAATTTAGCCTATAAATTATATATTGTAAATTGTTGAACTGCTATACTGTTATCACTAGCAAGAGTCATAACCTGAATAAGATTGAAAGCTCGCAGTATAAAAGTGCACAAAGTGTTTTTTTTACCGGCTATACACTGTAAATTATTACAATAAATAATTATACTATTATAGATTGATCTTTAAGTGCAAAATCATTTAATACAACAAAAAAATCTGTTTGATTGAATTGGATTTCCTCCACACATGATTACTGATTTTCTATTAAAATAATTGCTTATTGGTTGACTAGCATAATTAGTGTAACTAATTTCTGAAAGATAAAGATTATTTCATCAAACTGATTGCATTAGCAAATGACTGTGCCACTATTTAGTGCTGTGCTGTGAAGCACAGTCCTTTTGGAAAGCTTCTAAATGATGACATCCCACTTTAACATATATGTGGGGTATGTGGACACATTGGCATTTCTACCATTCAAGCTTAATATATATGTAATTCCTAACAATGAACTTCCCTCATTTATTCCATTTTGGTCTGTTAGCTATTCCATTGTAATCCCTAACAATGAACTTCTCTCATTTATTCAATTTTGGTCTGTTAGCTATTCGATTAAAAGCTTTTTATTATATCTATTCAATAAGTGAAAAATAGTAACTGCCAAAAAATAGTGATCTTGTAACTTCCTGTGCACTCTGCCTCTGCTGCCTTGAGATGTCAAGCAATAAATATTAAAACAATAAAGAAAGTGAGAAATTATTATCAGACCTGCATAGTTCATCATGTGAAATGCAAAACACCATGCTAGGAGAAAGTATTTTGTTGTCCAAATTAGAAGCATGCAGCTTAGGGTAGCAATTCTGCTCTTTCACAGATAAAGTACAGTGAGTGAGCAATTAATATTGAAATAGTATCAGCCAGAGATCAGTGGAGCAAGGCACCACATCCCATATAGTACAATTTGCATAAGGAGTAGGAAAAAGGGTTCGGCCCGAGCATAAGTTCGGGCCAAACTTCCATTGTTCGCCCGATCCCCAAATTTAGAACATTATGGGGTGTTCGGCGTGACTTCGGCACCACCGAACGCCCCATAATGTTCTAAATGCATAGTGCGCAGATGGCCCGCACAGCTCCTCCTCCATGGGAGGGCTCCCTCCTTTTTTCTTTTTTAATAAAGGATTTGTCCCTAATTGTCTCCTGTGTTTTTTTCTTTTTTGACACTTTTTGGTGAATTAGTAGGGGTATGATGTACCCGATACTAATTCACATGGGAGGGCCAGGATCTGGGGGCCCCCTTATTAAAGGGGGCTTCCAGATTCTGATAAGCCCTCCACCTGCAGACCCCCACAACCACAGCCCAGGGATGTGCAGAGCCCCCCTGCCCCAAAGCACCCATACTCCCCATGTTGAGGGCATATAGCCTGGTACAGTTCAGGAGGAGGAACGCTCGCTCGCCCCCTCCTATCCTGGCCGGCCAGGTTGCATGCTCGGATAAGGGTCTGGTTTGGATTTTAGGGAGGACCTCACGTCAATTTTTTTTTAAATTTTGGCGTGGTATGGACTGGGGGGGAGCCCTATGCAAATGTTTTCATTTATTTTTTTGTATATTACCGGGAGCAATACATTACAGCCGCAATTTTAAATGACAATTTTTCATTTACAAATGTCATTTTACTCTGGCACTGTTCTAAACATCACAGAGGTGTGCCCTTTTACAGGCATACCAAGGGGGCCCTCCAGGCACATTATTTAAAGGAATATTTCATTTTGTATTGTTTCACTTTAAGCGTTATTAAAATCACTGCTCCTGAAAAAAACGATTGGTTTAAAAACTTTTTTTTGCATTGTTACATATCCCCTAGGGCAGGACCCAGGTCCCCATACACTTTTTATGGCAATAACCTCACATATAAGCCTTTAAAATGGTCACTTTTGATTTTTCATGTTCGGATCCCATAGACTTTAAGGGTGTTCGAATGTTCGGACAAATTTTGTGTCTGTTCTCATGTTTTGGTGTGGGGGATGTTCGGCCCATCCCTATTTAGGAACAGCTTGTTGGCCTTTTTATATAGCCATGGCATGTATATAATTAGATTCAAGTGGGTGATAGAAGAGTCTGATACCCCATTCTACAAAACAAAAAGTGATGAGAACTTAGGTCTTAGGGGGGTGTTCGGCCCATCCCTACTTATGAACACACTAGTACATTTTGAAATATAACAAATTTTATTTCATTATGTTAAAAAAGATATTAACAATCTTCATTTTTAAAAATTCAGACCATAGTACGTATAAATATGCTTAAAGTCACTGTACAACAAGTTTTCTCAACATGTTTCGCCAAAGTGTGTGGCTTCTTCAGGAGATTCTTGATTGTTAATGTACAGCATATTCACTGCAAATACATAAAGATATATATAAGGCAAGAAAATATAAATATTTAGGTCAAAATTACCTTAATCCTATATTACAAAAAATACAAAATTATGTTATATTATATTATAAGTAATCATCCAAGCTGCTCTTACCCCAAAATAATGTTCAGGTCAGTGTGCGAACACAGCCTGGTCACAGGACCACAAGAAATTAGGGATATCAGTGTGTCACAGGAGAACCAAATTACCCACTTGAATAATCTACAAAGATATGTGTAATTTATAGACTATAATAAGTAAAAAGTTTTCTATCACCTGACCAAATTCCCAAACAGTGTCTGCCACAAAAGAAACCAGAAGGTCGAACCAACAGCAAAAGCTGAAAATCTAATAGAATAAAAGACAAAGCTTTATCTCCTAACTTCCTGGTCATATAATCCACAGCTAAATGCCACAAACGTGGGGAGATCATACCTTTCAGACATAGAAGCAGGGGACAAATAAGGAAAAGACTGTCTGGAGAAGATTAGAGAGCTGCATTAGTCTCAAAAGATATCAAGCTCCCCAGGCCTCCTGTGTCCCACAGGAGTTACTGCCAGTTAAAGGTAATGTAGGGGAGGTCCCCTGGTATGCCTTTTATATGTTGCTGTGTTGCTGATTGATTTCCCCTGTGATGGCAAACTTTGTTTTGCCTTACAGATCAAGTGAAGTCTGTGCCTGCATAAAGTTGTAATAATCCAGACAGATATAGAGTGGGAGAATATCGGAGATTCTCACAGTCCATTGACCACCTGAGTGCAAGTCTGTATTGTGTTGTGATAGCTTGATTGACAATTACCAGGTCATCAATACTGTACCCAAATGCATGTTATATAATTTTTTGAGACATATAGATATGTCTTTTAGTGGTATTAACTACCACAGTTTTTTATTTGCACTATATAAAGGTTAAGAAAAACATTTCTAGGATTGCTTACATTTACCTTTGTAACGGTTCTAAAGGCTGACGGTTTTTTACCTTCATGCATTCTATGCATGAAGATAAAAAACCTTCCATGTGCAGCAGCCACCCCTAGCACCCCCTCCACCCCACCCTCCACCCCTAATACACACCTGAGCTCCACTGTGATCCAGTGATGATGCACAACTGTCTCGGCTCTCTGGGAACTCTTTATCCTTATTGTCTCCCACTGTTGTCAATCACAGCCAGTAAGCCAATGAGGACAAAAGAGGGGGTGGGCCAAGCCAAGGCTCTGTGTCTGAATGGACACAGAGAGCAGGGGCTCAGGAGCGTGGCTGCTTGGGTGCCCCCATTGCAAGCTGCTTGCTCTGGGGGCACTCGACAGGAGGAAGGGGACAGAGAAGAGGAAGCTCTGGGCTGCTCTGTGCAAATCGACTGCACTAAGCAGGTAAGTATGACTTTTTTTTTTTTTTTTTTTAAATTGTGCCTTTAATATCACTTTCATTTAGTTAACATTATAAAAATAATCTTACAATCACAGTGGTCAGTGGCACTTTAAGTTGCCCCCCGCACCTTTGACCACTTGACCTCCGGAAGGTTTTACCCTGTTCATGACCAGACCACTTTTTGCTATTCAGCACTGTACTACTTTAACTGGCAATTCTGCAATCATTCAACACTGTGCACGAATGAAATTTTTATAATTTTTGACACACACAGAGCTTTCATTTGGTGGTATTTGATCACCACTGAGATTTTATAATTTTTATTTTTTATTATATAAATGAAAAAAGACCAAAAGCTTTGAAAACAAAAACAATATTTTCTCATTTCTGTTATAAAACATATCCAATAAAAATAATCAAATCAAATCTTCATAAATTGGGGCCAAAATGTATTCTGCTATATGGCTTTGGTAAAAAAGAACCAAATAAGTCTAAATTTGCGAAAGTTCGAGTGTTTACAAACTATGGTATATATATTGGAATTTACGCAGCTATAAATGCTATTGTATACTGTAATGGCAGTGATCGGAGACAAATAGTGGGACTGTGATAAGGTAGCAGGCAATCTGGCACTAAGGCTATTTTCTCACTGGGGCGGGGTGGCGGTAGCAGTAAAATGCTATTATAGCACCGTTATGCAGTCGGGAGTGGGGCGCTTTTACCTCCCAAGAAGGGGTTAATAAGGGGTTAAAAGCGCTGCCACTGTGTTCAGCCGCCTCGGAAGTGGCGCCCATTGATTTCTATTGAGGGGGCAGTGGAGGAGCGGTGCATACACCACTCAGTGCAACGCCCCAAAGATGCTGCTTACAGGATTTTTTTTCACATCCTGCAAGCGCACTCCCCCAGTGTGAAAGCACTCCGGCTTTCACACTGGGGAGAATGGGGGGGGGGTTTCAGGCACTGTACAGGCACTATTTTTTGCACTGCAGTGCCGTAAACATGACCCAGTGTGAAAGGAGTCTAACAGACACTATCAGGGAGGGCCACTCACTGACATCGCTGGTGACACTAATACAGTCATCAGTGGCTGTACTAAAACTGTACTAATGACACTTGCTGCGAAGGAGTTAACATTGGGGGGCAATAAGGAGCCAAATATGTGCCTAATAACGTGTGTGCTTTTACTTCACTACCTGGCTGTTTTTTCTCCCTGTTTGGAAAAGAAACACCCAGATCACTGTTCCTTGTACACAGAGTTCTGTGTGTGATTGGACACAGCCGATCAGCTGACTTTAGCCAAAATCATTGGCTGAATTCAGCTACCAAACTCATGCTGTGTCCAATCACAGCACAGGTTGGCATGAGGCGTGAGCATGTGCACCGCAAAAGCCAGAAGAAAAAGCTGAGGTACAGGTACGTGATTGTGCCTGCCTCTGCCACCTAATTACAGTATATTTCCTGTGAGTGGTCGGCAGGTGGTTAAAAAAAAAATAGTGCCATAGTCATTGGTTATAATTAGCGCTAACGCCCAGGCGTTTTTCAAGCGCTTTTCAATCGCTTTTGAATCGCTTTTGAAGCACTAGCATTAAATGAATAGCACAGCCCCCTACATTACATCTTGTTTACTTCCTGATATTTTGACCTTTCCACAACCTCTGGGCGTTTTGCTGGCGCTTTTAAAACGCTTTTAAAGTTCTTTACATTCATTTCAATGTATATGGGCATTTTTAATGCGCTATTTTTAGCGCTCAGAATAAGCACAAAAAAATTATGCTTGCAGGACTTTTTTAAACGTGGTGCCAGCGCGACGCCCCAGTGTGAATAGGTACATTGGAATTAATGGGCAGCGTTTTAGAAGTGTTTTGGAAGCGCTATTTTTATCACAAAAATGCTAGGAAAGCGCCTCAGTGTGAAAGGGGCCTAAGTCTGCTGTGATCCTCTGTTCTGATGTGTTTACAAACAATTAGCACTCCCTCTCTTCTGTTGTTAATACATTGAATGTTTGTAAACACTAGCAGTGTTTACACTTGTGATGGCTGTGATAGGTTCTTAGTAAGCAAAAGGTACAGAGCATCTAGAGTGGCTCTGTATATTGTGTCTGTGTGTGTTTTCATTGAGGCGGTTAGCCACGCTATCTTAGCTAATTGTTTCACTCATATATTTGTACCATTTGAGGTTATATTGTTTTCACTTTTATCAGGATCTGTCTGATATTGAAGGTCCTACAGGCTATTATCACCATGTCACAAATGCCTCATGTATCCCTTTTAGTATGCTTGATGTGCCAGGTTGATATCATTAAGGACTGACAAATGGCAAGTTTTCTCTAAAGTGTATATATTGCCATTTTTTTTTGTCTTTTTTAGGGTTCAATAGAGTAAAGAAGAGTTGAAAACCCTGTCAGTTTCTTTTTTCAGGTTGTGTCCCATTGGGGAGATTTCCCCTTCACTTCTTGTCCCAGAGAGGCAAGTGGAAGTGAGCAAAATCTCTAAAAAGTTAAGAGAATTCCCCTCTTGGATAGTTGTCACCTAAGGTGTCTCCACTTTATCCGTACATTCTATCCTAGTGACAACTATCACATTTTGGCTTTTTAACCACTTCAGCCCCGGAAGGATTTCACACTTTAGGACCGGAGCCCTTTTTGCGATTTGGCACTGCGTCGTTTTAACTGACAATTGCGCGGTCGTGCAATCTTGTATCCAAACAAAATTTGTGTCCTTTTTTTCCCACAAATAGAGCTTTCTTTTGGTGGTATTTGATCACTGCTGCGTCATTTCTAATCGCCGCTATAAACAAAAGAAGAGCGACAATTTTGCAAAAAAACCCAAATTTCTTACTTTTTGCTAAAATACAAATCCAAAAAAAATATAAAAAAACATTTTTTTTCATCGGTTTTGGCCAATTTATATTCTTCCTCATAAAAATCACAATCGGCGTTTATTGATTGGTTTGCGCAAAAGTGGTCGCGTTTACTGATGATGAGAATTAATTTCTGGGGTTTTTATTTTTTTTTATTTTTTACTAGTAATGGCGGCGATCTGCGATTTTTAGATAATGTCGGAACATTTTGACACTTTCTTGGGACCATTGGCATTTATACAGCGATCAGTGCTATAAAAATGCACTGATTACTGTGTAAATGCCATTGGCAGTGAAGGGGTTAACCTGCAGGGGGCGCTCTAAGGGTTAACTGTGTTCCCTGGGCGTGTTCTTACTGTATGGGGGCTGCCCTAACAGGGGAAGGGAAGTGATCACAGCTTCTGTGTAAAGGAAGGCTGTGATCACAGTCCTTCCCCCTCTCACAGAACGGAGGTCCGTGTTTGGGGGCATCGCGGGTGGCCAGCGGAGATTGAATCCGCCGCACCCGCTCCCTGGCCCTCCCCGGACACAGTGAGCGCGCGGGCGCGCCTCCGGTGGCGCACACGCGCTCACTGTGCGCGATCTGGCAGCCGCCGTCGTATGACGGCGTTTTGCCTTAAAGAGCCACTCTGTCGCCGTCAGATGCCGATCGGCGGTCGGCAAGTGGTTAAACATTTTGATCAATGGTAACCAGGATAATTAGAAAATGGGGACACATACAGTGTTAAAAACATGACAGCGGTTCTAATACTAGTTTTAGCTATACACAGTGGCGGCCGCTCCATTAGGGGTGCAGGGGCACTGCCCCCCTACTCCATGCACCCGGCCCCTAATCTACATGCAGGGTGCCGGACGCATGGATTTCAATGGGTTTTTTTTTACTTTTTTGAAGCACATGATAAGAGCCTGAGGCTGTAATTGGCTTCAAAAAGGGGGGGGGGGGCTCGAGACACAAAGCACTGCAACCTGAGCCCACCCAGTAGTGTGACAATAGTGAATTAACATTCACTATTGTCTTCCTGCTTCTCCTCCCGGCCAATCAGGAAGCGTGTCCTGAGACCCGAGAGATGGCCATCCTCATCAGAGCGATCTCTCAGTGCTCTGCATCACTGCCAACACACAAGCCAGAGCCTGACCACATGAGTACCACCCACCGGGGGGGAGTGGGATGGTGTTGGTGGAGGGGGGGTGGATTGATTAATTGAGACAGAATTAATATGTAAATAAATGAAACACACAAAAAGACAGCATAATGAACATCTGCAGATTGGGGAATATAGGTTATTCACCTATAGATGTGGGTCTGCAATGTTTTGAATGGGTTGGCTTATCTCTAATGAAAACTGATGTGAAGCAGAGTTTTTACTTATTAACTTGCTGCATATCAAGTATGTTTCTGTGGAACTTTGTTCTTTTCTATATACAGTATGTGTGTGTAAATAAAGTCTCTCTTATATAAAGCATCTTTAATAACATCCCTTTTGGGCATAGTGGTCCTTACAAGGTAGACGCTCTTTCTTTTTTGCATGACATCTACACTTTAAGACTTTTATTCCTCTTCTATGTCTGCAACAAGAGCAATTTTCTGACAATAATCTGACCTGACGGTCACATCTAAGTGCCTGGTGAAAGTTAACACTCCCTTTGCTGCTTGTCATTTTGTAAGTGCCCATACTGTACAGTTGTTCAATAAATACTTCGATATGTGAAAGTAAGCTCATTTTAGTAAACCTATAATATTAAAATATATTCATGCATAGACCGGCATATAGTCGCCTGCGTTTGCTGATTGCGCACTGCAAGGAAAGTGTCTTTCCCAAGGCCAGGACCCCCAAGAGGATTGCCATGGCTTAAAAGCATTTCCCTGTTTTCCAGAGACTTGTGTGCATGTTTGATTGAGTGGAAAGAGTGCGAAATAAAAATGAGATCACAAATGTATGTTTTGACTGCCATGAAGTCAATACAGTAATAGGTCGGCTGAAACATCAAAACAAAATTAAGAGCTGTCTTCAAGGTGGTGAGCGAGCAGAATTTTTTTAGGCAAGCAGCCAATACACATGAAAACGCAGCAACACGGGGTTGTTTGGGAGTCTTTCCCGCTGATATATTGCTTTAGAATAGATTGTGCAACTCAGTCTTTGAAATTTGTGTAGGTTCTTGAAGGATTAAAACGAGGCTTTCCGCTCCAACACTTTCAAAATCCCCATCAGACTATGTTATGGATCTTTTCATGAACGCTAAACTGCATTTAGCTGCATTAGAGAGCCTTTGTTACGCAGCAAATGCCCTGTGGCTGGAATCTAAAGAGCCTAATATTGTACTATGAAATCTTTGAAATGCCAAAGATACAAAGACTTTGTATTATTAATTCTTTATTATAATAACAAGACTGTATGATGAGCTGCTGAAAGGATTGAGCAATATATCTATACACCGAAGGAGATTGCTTCACATTATGAAAATATTATGTGCCACTAAGCGCAATCTGAACTATGGAGATGGTACACATTATTACACTAGCTGGGGTGCTGGTATTTAATGAGGAAACACAGATGCAGCCAGTTCAGATAGTTTATCTAGTTTTCGATTTGGTGTTGGTAGTGCAAAAACAGGTCTGTGATGTGGAATACAGGCTATGGGGCAGCTTGGCACAAGAAGCCTTTGCATAGTTGGGCCACCAGCAGCTGTACTGGAGTCACCTGAGGAAGTTCGGCCAGGGATCCCGTTCCTGATGCGTGTGTTCAAACAAACATGAATTGGTCCTCACATACAGACTAACATGCCACCAGTGCTTCAGGCAAACAACATTGGCTTTATTAAGCTGGACTAGATGGATACTTATTTGGACAAGATCTATGGTCATAAATTCTTCAGATCAGATGTGCAGTTGGTACCTAAGACTTTGAAGAATATAAACATTGTGAAGCCCTTGGAGTGTTCCACAGTTGGTACCCAAGACTTTGAAAAACACATACCTAAATAAAATTGGTTTATACGCACTAAGAAAAATAAAAAGAAGAAGAAGCACTGCACTTCTTTTAGAGCTGCATTAATTACCCATAAATCTATGTAAATATATAAAATCAGCATTATGACATAGATCTAGTAACTTACTGTATATGCAAAATATATAAAATCTAAATCCATAAGTAAAATTGCTGCTAAATATTAATAGTGTTTTTCACCACACCATATGCATCTATAAATTCAAAACTGATGTAGCACAAACATTATTTTTTTAAATATCAAACAAGTATAAATTATTCCTCATTTTAAAGTCCTTCACCAATATCTAGAGTGCAAATAATCTTTCCTAATCTTCCAGTGCTTCTTATACTTTAACCCAAGGCAATATACACTATATTGTCAAAAGTATTGGGACACCTGCCTTTACACGCACCTAAACTTTAATGGCATCCGAGTCTTAGTCCGTAGGGTTCCATATTGAGTTGGTCCATCCTCTGCACCTATAACAGCTTCAACTCTTCTGGGAAGGCTGTCCACAAGGTTTAGGAGTGTCTATGGGAATGTTTGACCATTCTTCCAGAAGCTCATTTGTGAGGTTAGGCACTGATGTTAGACGAGAAGGTCTGGCTCACAGTTTCCGCTCTATCGGGTTGAGGACAGGACTCTGTGCAGGCCAGTCAAGTTCCTCCACCCCAAATTCGCTCATCCATGTCTTTATGGACCTTGATTTGTGCACTGGTTCGCAGTCATGTTGGAACAGGAAGGGGCCATCCCAAACTGTCCCCACACAGTTGGGAGCATGAAGTTGCCCAAAATGTTTTGGTATGCTGATGCCTTAGGAATTCCCTTCACTGGAACTAAGGGGCCAAGCCCAACCTCTGAAAAACAGCCCCACATTATAACCCCCCCTCCATCAAATGACCAGTGCACAAAACAAGGACCAGTGCACAAAACAAGGTCCATTGCACAAAACAAGGTCCATAAAGACATGAGTCCTGACCTCAACCCGATAGAACACCTTTGGAATGAATTAGAGCAGAGACTGTGAGCCAGGTCTTCTCGTCCAATATTAGTTTCTGACCTCACAAATGCATTTCTGGAAGAATGGTGAAACATTTCCATATACACACTCCTAAACCTTGTGGACAGCCTTTCTAGAAGAGTTGAAGCTGGGATGCCATTAAAGTTCATGTGCATGTAAAGGCATGTGTCCCAATACTTTTGATACTCCATCACACTTTCTGTGTCTTCTCTTCCTGTCGCAATCATCCTCTCACAGGTGCTCTCTATATTCAATGAGATTATGAGAAACTAACTGAATTCCACTCATATTATATCAATATCCAAAAATAACTCTATTGATATTTCAGGTGATATATTTAACGATTCGGTACATGTTAGCTGCTCACCTCCTTAAGTGGAACTCAATATTAAAATCAAGGTCATACACACTTATAGGGATTCCATCCGTATCTCTATCTCCCTCACTCCTTTATCCATTTCTTTCCTCCTCAGCTCAACACCCATATATCCAGCCACATGAAACCAGAAATGGCACCAATAGTGTACTCAACTAAAAGTCTCTTTATTAAAATTCTTATGATATTCCACTCACATTAAAAAAAGCTCACACAGTGCTGTTATGAGCATGCACAGAACTCATGAGTAAAACCAGATAGTTCTTATTTATAACAAGCAGAGCTTATGCATATTATGGCCTCTGCATCGTGGCTCTGCCCCTATACGTGTTACACCCCACAGGCTTCCTCAGTCAGCCCATTGGGCGTATGATTAGTACGATTAGAGATTATGCAGGTAGATCCAGTCTTATTTAAAATGTAGACATCTGGTCTAGTGTTCTGCTTGCTATAGACAGGTGTCATCATGCAAAGATCAATAAAGCTATCTAAGGCCCTCAAAAACAATGTTGTGGATACCTATGAGTCTGGCAAGTGATTTAAAGAAACCTCCAAATGATCTGAAATCAACCATTCCTCTGCAAGGAACATGATGTACAGAGTGTACAGTGGTATAGATTTAAAACAACTTCAGTTTGGTCCAGGACTGTGCAGCCCATCAAATGCAACCTACAAGCTGACCATTTGATGCTAAAGTGGGGACAAAGTCACATTTTATTAGGCTATTTTCTCCAGGTTGAATGTTACTAGCTCATTTTGTATATTCTGATTCACTCTATTCTATATAAATGAATAACATTCAACCCGAAGAATAGCATAGTTTAGCTTGATTTTGCTTACATTCATATACAATAAATGTATATGCAGTTTCACTGGATGAATAGCTCTGCACATTTCTTATAAATACATCCCTATGTGTTTCAGTTGGGTATAAAATTGAATATGGAAGTTTCTACTACTTAGTTTCCCGGTGAACAGGTGCTATGAGTAGGACAGAATGCAGGACACTATGGGAGCTATGGTAGCAAGAGCAAGGTATCCGGCCAGGTATTACTGGTATCTGGATAACAAGCAGGCAATGCAATGAAGACTATCCTGCATCTGGAGAGACTAAGTTGGTTTCTTTTAAGAGATTTCTATGCACTTGCACAACTTGCTCCAAGATGCCTACATACAGACAGAATCTGTGGGTGGTTTCCTGCATGCACCTATGTGCATAGTCAAAATACATACTCATTCAACCTTATTTGTATCAAAGAGTTTTCAATAGCCTTCATAACTGAATATGTAAAATTTCCACATCTGTAAGATATGAGAAATATTGAAATTGAATGTAAACTTACTCTGCAGCCTGCTACTCTGAATAAGTTGTTTTGTATGCTAAATTAGGCAACAATGTGTTCATCACACTCTTCTATGCCATTACTGATAGGAAGTTAGTAAAACTTTCTTATAATGAATAGCTTCTACCGCATTGAGTGCAGCCCATCAGCTGGAATACAACAAATATTACAGGTGCCGCTCAAGGCTCCACCAGGTCCTCTTGCATGACAAACCGTTAGGAGTGCCGACAAGGACAGAGCTCATCTCAGTTCAAAACATCTAGTGAGGGGGAGAAAGTCCTAAAAGTTGCACATCACAGCAAAACCCTGTAACGAGGTGTATGACAACCTAAGTGCGGGCACCAACCAGGCCACACCCCCGAAGTGAACCACTTTGAGGTGTGTGGCCTGGTTGGAGCCTGGGCTGAGGCTGTCATACACCTCCTTACAAGGTTTTGCTGTGATGTGCCTACCTTTCCCTACCATGAACTAGAATACTCATACTGATCCAGGGATCCTCACTATCCAGCCCTGCCCAATGCACCACAGCTTTACCACAGGAATTAATGGGGCCATGGGGTGTGTACCCACTAAGGTGAAGACTGGACAGGGACATTCCCACTGGAAAACCTGTGTGCTACCCAGTATGATCCTGGATGAAGGAGTAATGTAAGTATTTAGTTTGGTGGGCTGCACTGGGGGGGGGGGGGGGGGTGTATGTTTTATTTATTTATTCCC
>BLSH010138097.1:142186-183115 GCA_018402905.1 Glandirana rugosa
TATATACGTACATTTCCGTCCGCAAGGTTATAAAACTGTTATATCACATATCCGTTTCGAGGGATTACACTGTATCCTTTATTTATTTATTTTGTATGTGGGGGGGGGGGGGTCACGTCGGGTGGTTGGATTTATGAATGTAATGAGGAAGTAGGTCCTGTGTATGTTTTATTTATTTATTCCCTATCTCACATTAGGGAGCTTTGCCTATACACTATATTGTCAAAATATTGGAACGCCTGCCTTTACATGCATATATACTTTAATGGCATCTCAGTCTTAATCCATAGGGTTCAATATTGAGTTAGACCACCCCTTGCAGCTATAATAGCTTCAACTCTTCTTGGAAGGCTGTCCACAAGGTTTAGGAGTGTGTCTATGGGAATGTTTGACCATTCTTCCAGAAGCGCATATGTGAGGTCAGGCATTGATGTTAGACGAGAAGGTCTGGCTCGCATTCTCCTCTCTAATTCATCCCAAAGGTATTCTAGCAGGTTGAGGTCAGGACTCTGTGCAGGCCGGTCAAGTTCCTCCACCCCAAACTCGCTCATCCATGTCTTCATGGACATTGCTTTGTGCACTGGTGCACAGTCATGTTGGAACAAGAAGGGGCCATCCCCAAACTGTCCCCATAAAGTTGGGAGCATGAAATTGTCCAAAATGGATGAGCGAGTTTGGGGTGGACGAACTATAGCTGCAAAGGGTGGGCCAACTCAATATTGAACCCTAAGGACTAAGATTGGGGTGCCATTGAAGTTCATGTGTGTGTAAAGGCAGCCGTCCCAATACATATAGTGTATTTCCTGTGCCAGAATGAAAACAGGAAGTGAGAACAAATCTCTCCAAAGTGAAGGGAAATTCCTTTAGACAGTTGTCCCTGAAACAGGTATCCCTAGTAAAAGATTTTAGCTTTACTTCAAGTGACAGTTTTGCAATCACTTTCATTGCAAGAGACAATGGTCGTCAGGACAAAAATGACAGTGGGGACATAGACAACAATAAAAACATTTTTGCATTCCATACAACTCAATTAGCGTCCAACTTTTTCCCTTGTTTTAATTCAACAAAAAAAAAATGAGATACTAACTTTCTTATGCAATCCAATACTAGAAATGTTAATGGTGCCAAAACAACTCCATATATATATACTTATACTATTTTACATAAATTAGATTAAGACATTGATTTAGCTGTTATCTAATAGCTCTTAAAACAATATATGATATTGAGGCTATATGACTTTGTCTGTAACCCCATAAAAATTAGAGTATTTTGAATAAAATAAACACTTATGCTAATGGAAACTTTAAATAAAATGGCAATATTGTATTTGTCCCAAGAGTGTATACTATGAATTGGTGGCTCCAAGTTAGTCTGTCTGCTTACTAATGGTAAAATGACAATATCCCACCTTAATTATTGGGACCATCAATGCTTCCCCTGATCATGATCAATTTACACAAAGCAGAGGCCTTAAAACTCACAGCAAGAACTCTCTGCCCATTAGAACAATGTGATGTTTTTGCCCGCATGCTGTCACAAGAGCACAAACAAAACATTTAAAAAATCTTTTGGGATTGTTTGTTTTAGTGTGTATATCAAATTGATTGACAAAATATAATTGCAGTCAAATTATTCATGTCTGTGTGCTATCCACACGCAATTATAATTTGTAGCTTTCCTGAAACATTAATTTGTTCTTCTCCTTCAATGCAACAGAATTAAATATATGCAGTGTGTTTATTAATTTATTTAAAGCTGAATTCCAGGAATTCAGCTCCTTTGTAAAAAAAAACAAAAAACGAAGACACACTATGAGGTAAGTCCAGAGAGGTACATGACACCTCCTGGGCTTAGCTCTATTATTTATATCTGACAGCTTTACTGTACTCATGGAAGACAGCTATAATTCCAGGAGAGTAACGCTGATCTTTCTGAGCAAAGCATCTTGAGCAGGAGAGTCACTGCAGATGCTATGCCCACCCCTCCCCTCCTTCTGCCCATTCACAGAAGCCTTTGAATTATGTTAACATATTCACAAAATACAAACACTTCTCTGAATGGGTAGCAGACTTGAGGGACGGGCTTATCTTCTCCATGTGCCTTTCTCCTCTCTTACAGCATCTTTAGTGTAATTCCAAGAAGAGCAAGGAACCTGTCAGATATAACTAATAGCGATAAGCCCAGGAGATGTCATGCAGCTCCTTGGACTTAACTCATAGTTTAGCTTCACTTTTTGCAATGTGGTGGAATTCCTGAAATTCAGCTTAAAGACTGAAATACAAATTAGAGATAAACAAATTGTTCCTCTAAGCTGAAGATTTCAACCACATTGGGCTAATTTATATTTAAAAAATTGCAAACTCAGGGTCAGGATGGGTTTAAACTTATGGAAGTTTGCAGAAACACCTTTTCCAGTGCTGGTACACCTGCAAAGCTAAATACATTATAAATGATAACTTCACCTATAAAAAAAAAAAATAGCATGTATTATTTTTTATTAGGAGTCTGTAAATCAGATTGCGGGTGCAATATCAGGCTCCTGCCAATTGTCATTGTAGCTGCCTGCCTGTAACCCATACAGGCAGTTTCTGAATGACAGGAAGCACCAATGAATTACATAGAGCACTCATCAGCAGCCTGGTAGTTCATTGAGAACTACAAGCCGTCAGCCTCAACGGCTGACTGTAGTTCTCACATTCACGAATGACATGGCCAGGTGGGCACACCACACAGCCACATTTTTTTTTAAATTGTGACAGTGGGTATGGGGAGAAGATCCCTTGTCCACTGTCATAATGGGGGCTCGGGGGTGAAGGGGTTGCTCGTTTTGCAATATGTTACATGTTACACCCTGGATGCGGGTGTAACATGCCATGAAAGCTGAAGGTCAGATTTATGGTCTTAGGAATAAGAATAATCGGACAGAGTTATAAGATGAGGGATAGTTTCTCAATTACCCTATCCATGTCTCAAAAGAGGTGTAAAAATTGCTGTAAAAAAATGTCATGTAAAACAACCTGCCGATTAACTTTATTGCAAATAATTGTATTTTGGGTTTACTGCTGTTTGCTGAAAAATATCCAATGTGCTTTTTGTTTACATGTTATTCATAACCAGCAAAAGAAAGGGGCATATAGGTGGGGCATTTCATAATAAATAATACAAAAAATCAGCAGCACTTAATCTACACAGCAAGTGCGAGGACCAAGCTATAAAGGTTTCTAAACATGTTACTGTGCTACACTTTACTGTGGGAATCATTAAACGCTGGGTTTGATTTACTCAAGGAAAATAGACTAAGCACTTTGCAAGTGCAGTTGCTCCAAAGTTTAGTAAATGATGTGAAATTTTACTTTTGCAAACAATACCCAATCATATTTAAAGAAAATAAAAAAAACAGCATTTTTGCTTGCACATGATTGGATGATGGGAGTCAGCAGTGTTTCCCTCAAGACTGTACACTTGCAAAGTGCACAGTCTATTTGCCTTTAGTGAATCAACCCTTATGTTTCTTGCACTGGAAACACAAAAAGTGCAGTTGGTTGTGAAAAAGATCCAATCTATAACCATAACATTTTACATTATTCAGTAAATTTGCTGAAGAATGATAATATTCATTAGACTGAATTTGCTAAGCATGGCACTAAAATCTACTTTGTAGATAGGATTCCCGGAGTTGCTTGCTGAGTCTGATATGGGCTCTTGAACTATTTCTGCATACATTTGTTAATAAGATGTATAAAACTATGAGTTTCTAGTTGGCCAAAGTCCAGACCATCTTCCCTGTAGGAAATTCTTACCCACAGGAACATTTTCTCATTTTTTGTTACATGCAGATTGTTCTCTTTTAATTGGTTTTCAGCTTCAGAAAATTGTCATGTTGACTTTTGGCACAGGAGTTTCAGAATCTGGAATGTGAGCACACAAAATTTGGCATGGTTTTTGACACCTAACTGACAGTATACACTTATTATACCCAATAAATATACTGATAGCCCTTTACAGACCCTTAACCCTATTATTCTTTGCCTAACTCTAACTGTAAGGTCAACTTGACACGCAATCCTGAACCTCATCCCTGAAACTTAATCTCCAGATTTATCTTAACCTTTACTTTTCCAACACTAGACAAATAGTAGGTTCATAGATTTTTTGTAGGTCTGCGCCAAACCAGATAGTAAAGGCAAACTTAATATATGGTCACTGAATATGGTTGGTAAATAGGCAAGCATAAAATGGAATACCAATACTAATAACACAATTTAGAATACAAAGTGATTAACAGTAAAGATTAGGCATACGATCACATTTGGCATCCAGATCAGCATGAAAAGTAGTAAGACCACCTCATGTGCAGCATTGAGCAGTAGCAAAGTTTAATCTACCGAGTGCTATAACTATACTGCCATTTATGACAGGAATGATAGTCCTAGACCGACTGGGTATGCACTGTCCAAAATAAAAGGATGATGGTAATGGAGAGGGGCAGGGGAACAAAAGGGGCTTGCAGAACAATTATTACGGTAGGGGCAGTCCCTTTGTTGTTCTTCTACTGGCTATAGTTGGGGCCCTTTACAAACGTTGGTGCTTTTAACCACAGCCCCAGTTAACCTGCATACAGTATAGGTATGGCATAGTCTCAGCATAGGTGCAAGGTAGATGTGGTTCAGATGCAGAAAAGGTTTGGTATAATGTGGTATAGGGCTGGTATAGGTGCAGTCTAGGTTTGGAATAAGTGCAGTATAGGATGCAGTATGGATTAGGTATACATGGTGTCCTGCTCTTGCAATGGGCGAATACCTCTCTCACCAGTCCCTGGGATGTTGTGGTGACCTTTTGCTGTAGAAGGGGGGCCCTTCAGTATCTCCCTGAAAGCCTCCAGTGATCAGCAGTGAGAAGCAGAGGGTGAGTGGATGCTGCAGTTCTCCCTGTGGCAATGGTGCAGGTGATGTGATATGGGCAGTGCTGCATTGCCCCCGAGTGCCCTCACTCTCATTCTCAGGCTCGAATCTCCACTGATATTATTTTCCAGCTGAGAGGTGAATATTCCATCAGAAGAACTTTCCCAGGCAGTTTTATAAAGATTCTCTCCCTACTCCTCCTACTGCACAGTGGATACTGGGAAATGTAGTGTAACCATTATAGTGTAGCTAATATATGGTTGCTGTCTCAAACTACAACTCCACAGTTTCTCAGCCCTCTTCATAGAAATCTAGGGGCTTGCTTGTCTTTCCCCCTCTTGGAGGATGATGTATCATAACATCAGTATCTCACTAGAGGGAGAGAAGAATAGAGGGCAATGTCTCCATCTTCATAGTCCAGCACCTGGCTACAGATGCTTTAAACGTGTCTATAGATCATCCATAGTAAAAGTTTAAATTTTTTAGCAATGGATAAAATGAGGAAGTTTAAGAATACCATTTTAAGGTATTCTCAGGTAAGAAGAAATCACAACTCTCAAAGCAAAGGTATAAAATATTACTGTAAAATTATTAAAAGTATTTACAAACTGATGAAATCACTGCAGCAATCACTACAATAGAGAAATGCTAAAGATAGGAAGATTCAGTTCAGGAATGTCCTGAATGCAGTTTTTTACCCCTAGGTGTTGCTGTATGGATCTCACATCCCATAACTCCAGCCAAGGTGTTTCTTGGGTGGCAAAGCAGCTACAGGTGAGCTATATTAGGGTAGAGATGCAACTAAAGGTTTCCAAATATGTTTAATTAGTGAAAAAAACTGGCAGGCTTTAGGTGGCAGACTGAAAAACTGTGTCTGCGTAGCATAAGTGCAGGGTTTTTTCAGCATTTGGGTTTAATATTTTCATATTGCACATTTAAATAGTGTAAACCACTTGAATAAACCTCATAAGAATATTAAACTTCTAAATTCTGCTGTGCCTTTATTTGTGCTGCGGTTTCATACCATTGTGCAACACCTTGATTCAGGTCATTGTGAGGGAGTTACTTGGGCATTTAGTTAGGTAAGGATCCCAACAGAGGTCCTTACAAATCAGGAAACTCCCTTCATGTCCTAGGTCACAAAACAATATGCAAATAGCTTTAGGATTTACACTTGCAGACTTTATTGTAGGAACCTGTGGACTGACTGTGGAACATTTCAATAAACACACAAAAAATGATGCTAAAGAAGGTCAGTCCCTCATGCATATATAGCAAACTTCACAGTAGGGCAACAATAACACCTAATTACTTCAGTGTTCAAAACAAACATGTAATGATCAAATATATATAATATCCCATGTGCAAAAAAATATAAAGATAATAAAATAAAAATGTCAAAAAAAATAAAAATAAAACAATAACAGTCCTCTTTAAACAGCGTAAAGGTCTCCACCACCGTATGTGTCGTATCAAACCCGCTCCCATCAGACAGAAACTTGCCAAATTAATTTGCCTACCACTTTCATGGTTAGGCTAGTAAGCTATAAGAATCAGTTGTTCAAAGATTCCTTAATAGGCCAGTCCACTTCCCTACAATTCCTTGTAGAAAAGGTGCATATCCATGGGTACATGAAAAAGAAAGGCTCCACTAGTGTAATATTGTAAACCTCAATCCTTAATCTAAAAACAATACCCGGTCCACTCACATGTAAAACATCTTGTATCAAACATTGTATAGCTCATAACATAATCAAGCGATCCCCTTCAGTCTCACCATCTCCAGGCTGGCTAACGACCATCCAGGGAAACGCCAATTGCTCTCACAATGTTAATGCAATGATTTTGGTTAATGTCCAGTCACGCCCCGACGTACGTTTTGTTCCTTCCAACTTGGTCACAGGGGGTCACAGGTGTTTGATGTTTGATACAAGATGTTTTACATGTGAGTGGACCGGGTATTGTTGTTGGATTAAAGATTAAGCTTTACAATATTACAATAGTGGAGCCTTTCTTTTCCATGTACCCATGGATATGCACCTTTTCTACAAGGAACTGTGGAGAAGTGGACTGGCCTATTAAGAAATCTCTGAACAACTCATTCTTATGGTTTACTAACCGAACAATGAGAGTGATAGGCAAATAAATGTGGTGAGTTTCCACATGATGGGAGCAGGTTTGATGCGACACATACGGTGGTGGATACCTTACGGTGTTTCTTCTTAATTAGGACATCACTGGGAATATTATCACATTTTTTTTCATTCTTTAAAGAGGACTGTTATTGGACTTTTTTGCACATGGGATATTATATATATTTGATTATTACATTTTTGTTTTGAACACTGAAGTAATTAGGTATTATTGTTGCGCTACTGTGAACTTTGTTATATATGCACTGTGGTATATATATTTCACTGGTTTTGATATTTATAGTTGTAGGTAGCCGCATTGGTTGTATTTTTTCTTTGTTATTTGGAGTGCGGGAGATCACTATTATATACACAGTCCCTCATGCTGTTACTGGTTACTCCCCATTTGAGCTAATTTATGGAGGCACCCAAGGGACATTTAGACATAGACAAGGGGATGTGGGGGGAGAGCAATTCCCACATAGGAGTGTAATTAACCACTTCCCGCCCGGCGTATTAACAAATGACCTCCGGGCGGGGTGTTCATTATCCTGACTGGACGTCTATTGACGTCCTCAGGATAATCCGCGATTGGCGATCGGTGGTGCCGTGGGTCAGTCTGACCCACCGCATTATCGACCAAGGTACAAGGCTTCCATCGGAAGCCTTTTACCATGTGATCAGCCGTGACCAATCATGGCTGATCACAGTGTAAATAGGAAGAGCCATTTATTGGCTTTTCCCCTGGTCAGGTCTGCAGACCTGAGCAGTGGAGAGCCGATCGGCTGCTCTCCTGACGGGGGGGCTGCGCTGAACATTTATCAGTGCAGCCACCCTCAGGATCACCCCACTGGATTACCGGGGAGCCAACTAGGACCACCAGGGAGCCCCCCCCCCCGGGACGCCATGAGGAGGCCACCCAGGACCACCAGGGAGGGAACATGGAGGCCGCCCAGGACCACCAGGGAGCCCCCACTAGACCAGTGCCTGCCAGTGCCATCCCTAACAGTGCTATATGCACCAGTGCCCACCAGTGCCACCTATCAGTGCCCACCTGTGCCACCTAAAAGTGCCCAGCAGTGCCACCTATCAGTGCCCAGCAGTGCCACCTATTCGTGCCCATCAGTGCCCAGTGCCACCTATCAGTGCCGCCTATGAGTGTCCATCAGTGCCGCATATCAGTGCCATGTATCAGTGCCCGTCAGTGTTGCTTATCAGTGCCACCCATCAGTGCTGCATATGTGCCCCATCATCAGTGCAACCTTATCAGTGCCACCTCATCAGTGCCAATCAGTACTGCCTCCTCAGTGCCTGTCAGTCTAGCCTCATCAGTGCCCATCAGTGTAGCCATATCAGTGCCCGTCAGTGAAGGAGAAAATGTACTTATACAAAGTTTTGTGACAGAAACAAAGACATTTTTTTTTTCAAAATTTTCAGTCTATTTTTATTGATAGCGCAAAAAATAAAAAATGCAGGGGTGATCAAATACCACCAAAAGAAAGCTCTATTTGTGGTAACAAAATGATAAAAAGTTTGTTTGGGTACAACGTTACATGACTGCGTAATTCTCATTCAAAGAGCAACAGCACTGAAAGCTGAAAATTGGTCTGGGTGGGAAGTGTTCTAAGTGCCTGGTATTGAAGTGGTTAAAGACATTGCACAAATGCAGGATAGAACTGCAGTAGTAATGCCCCCCGTCGGTACTTTTTCAATTGGTGTTGACAGCAAAATCCTGGCTAAATGATAAAGACCCTAAAGAAATTGGAAAAATGCGAAAAGGGAATTATACAATTCTACAGCTGAGGAAAAAGAAATAGAACAATTTTATGATTTTATTTTTTTAAAAACCTGGAAGAATAAGAAGTCACTTCTGTGACTCTGTAAGGCAACCGTGTCAATTCCTCAAGTATAACTTGCTGATAATCAGTTGTATAAGCAAAAAACAAGACGCATGAGACGTTTTGCTCTGAAATAGAGACATTTCCTCTGATTTTCTAAGCCGGACAACTGAAATGTTTACTGAGCTCAAGGAATGGGTAAAGCTAAAACGCTACAGAATTTCTAAAGCAAGAAGAGAAGAATTAATTCACAAAGAGGAACAAAATAAATGTTGAGTTGGGGTTTATTCAGAAATCCAATAGTTATTGGTTGTGTCCTACTGCCCTACTGCCAAACTCAGGCAGGAATTGGCGTTTCTGAAATGTCTTTATGAAACAGAATTCATTAACCATGTTTGACACACATCCCTTGCTTACATCTGATAAGTTCCAAGACCATTTGGGTACAACCCGACACACAATGACTTTTGACAAAGAGTTAAGAATCCGAATCAGAATACTTTATTCATCCCAAAGGGAAATTATTGAGGATAGATCACTCTGACTGATGAAGCAAAGTATTAAACAGGGCTCATTCTGGTATAGAGTAATGTCTTTTGGGTTTCAAAATGCCTCATTACTTTGCAGAAAGCCAGGGGCAGAGGGTGTAGCCCACACTAGAAATATACTTAGCTGTGAATCTGGATGATGCCATCTTTCACAGTCCTGACTGCACATCTTACTTACCCAGGGTTTAAGCTGTGATAGATGCCCTGTGTGAAGCCAGGTTTATGGTAAACCAAATGAACTGCACTGTTGGTTCAGAGGATACCAAGTATGTGGGATACATTGTTGACTGAGTTATTGTTACATCCTAAATGAATAAAACAGATGTCATCCAGGAGTGGACGCACCCTGCCAAGCCAAGCCTTTTGGGGTATTAGGGTGTATTACAGTATCCCACTCAGGGATTTAACCAAGCGAACAGGCTCAGTAGTACAAAAAATTGCCCCCAGAAGCAGAAGAGTCATTTGTGGCCTTTAATACCGCCTTTTGCACTCAGCCAGTGCTATATTTCCCAGATTTTTTAAAGAGTTTATTGTCCAGACCATTACCTCAGATTTTGGTTTGGTGTGGTATTGTCCCAAATACAAAATGGAGAGGGGCACCCAATAATCTTTCTAAATATAAAAACCCAATATGGGAGGAATTGGTGATTGAAAAAGAATGCTTAACCATCAAATGGGTGTTGGATTCCCTCACCTGCTGTCAACTAAGTCAACACTTTAAGTTTATGAACAATTATAACCATTTGGAACAGAAGGCTGAGAAAAAAAGGCCAATAGATGGATACATTTCTGTTTTCTTGTTTGGTAGGATTACAGCCTAAGGTTCAAAATGTAGGAATGCACATGTCCTCTGCAAAGTACACTTGCTCCTGGTGCATTATATTTCTGCATTTTGGCCAGGTAGGCCCTTGATGGAGATTATTCTTCCCTTTAGGATGTTTTTGTATGACTGCTACATCTCATAACTCAACCTGGGGGGGTTTCCTTGGGTGGTTAAGTAGCCTCAGATGATCTATATTAGTTCTGAGCTAAGACTCAGCTCTTCTTTGGTCTGAGATCAAACAATACACATTATGTGGACCTGAGAGAGGAGAAGACAAAACTATTTTTTTTATCAACATAGGTTTTCAAATATGCCTCATCTGTTTGGCAGCCCAAATGGCAGGCTTTCTTCCAATGTTTTGTTTTATGTTGGGCGTTTCTCTGACAGCTAGTGATGAGCAGAACCTAAGTTTGGTTCTGGACAAGTTCGGCAAATAATACTAAATTTTCGGATGCCAAATCTAAACGTCATTATAGTCAATGGGATTAAACTGTTAAAAAAGTAAAGCAAACATTTGTTTTAAACTACCATTTGGCAAGGAGCATCGTTTCTAGTAATACTTTAAAGTGGTACTAAACCCAGGACCCTGCATTTACTATATCTGGTCTTCCACAGTACACAGAGCATAGAAATGCAATTGTATTAGTAAATATAAACTGATAAATACTTTGTTATCATCAGCAGTATATAGCAGTCTTGTGACTTCTATCAGTATCCGGCCGTGCACTGGTTAAAACTTGTAAAAGGAGTTTTCATTCTACTCTAACTGTCCTATGAGGCTTCAGGACCCCTGACCTTCTGTCTGAACAGTGCCGATTGGCCCTGTGCTGATCACATGCACCGTCCACATGCACCGTCCAAAGAAAAAGAACTCTCTAGCAATACACACCAAACTGAGCATGTGCAGGAGATGGATTGAGGACAGTGGAAGAAGGGGAGGATCAGAGATGACAGAATCAAACAGCCTTTTTACACAATGCAAATTAATCTCTTAGGTTCCATAGTAAGTATAACTAGCATGCTTTACTGCATATACAGACTGATTTTACTGTTGTGAGTTTAGTAGCACCTTAAGTAAAACATTAAAATACAAGAGTATATTAAATAACATGGCCATTAAATGGTCATGTCCATATATGGTCAATTACATCACCCAGGAAACCCTGCCTCTTAGTTTATGTTTAAGTGTTGGGGACCAAAGTTGTCATTCAGCTGAGGAAAGCAATAGGACAAGACGTGTGTTGGTGTTCACTATCTATTCTCTTTGGTGGGTCAGTAGGAGTTGGGGATAGTGGTTAACCTAGATCTGCATCGCTGGAAAATGTGATTGATTGTGGAAGCACATCGTGGAACTTATTTTTTAATCTTGTCAAAACTGTTTATATGTGTTTATTTACACTTTACATTTTTTCCAAACCATGGGGGGGCAGTACTGTTAAGAGGCCTTCAAAATTCCAATTCCCCCCCCCCCCCCCAGCCAGGTGCGTTTTTTTGGGGGACCTCATTTTATTTACATTTTTTGAGCAGGGTTCCCTTAAAATTCATTCCATACTTATAGGGCCTGGTATTAATCATAGGGGAACCCCCATAACGTATCTTATTTTTTAGCTATCCCCGACTCTTTAGATAACAAGGGACCAAAGCTTGTATAGAGTAGCAAGAGAAAATTGTATTAGTACATACGATATTTGGCGCCTGTCCTGCCAAGTGGACTGAAAGCCCAGTTTTTTGGCTGAATGCCAGAACAAGCAAAGTTCAGTCTGAACCTGTGTTCAGAACGAGCCAGGGGCTTATTCCCACTTACTTCACATGCTTTACAATAGTGTAAAACACGTAAATAAATCTCACAGGAATATTGGATTTTTAAAGTCTGCTGTGGCTTTATTCATGTTGTAGGCTTAGTCTAGCTACCCTTTACCATATTGTATGTTCAATGAACTCTCTTAAAACCTTAAATTATATCTCCAGACAGAAAAAAATATGAATATTGTGCATTTGTCAATTTTTACTTTTCCGTGAATGTCAAAGGCCAGGGGTCGGCAACCCGTCAATCGCAATCTACCTATTGATCATGGGCAGGTGATGGGTAGAACACCTGCCTTCCTTGCCAACCCCTTGAGTGCTCCTCTGACATATGCAAAGTGACACAGGGAAGTAACAACTTAGTCTGCTACGCTGCTGACAAGCCAATAGAAGGAGAACATAGACGAGAGGTGTGACTTTTCTGGAACCAATCACATGTAGTTCCCCCATGCAGCAGCTAAAAGCCAGCATTTCCTCCTCTTCTTTCTGCCGTCTTTAAGCTGCTGCAGGGGGGACTACAGGGGCTTGTTGCCAGAAAATACCGCCCTCCGCCGTCCCTCCTGTTCAGGTTCCCCTTTCTTCTGCTGCCCTAGCCCCCCTGTGTACTCCCCTGGCCCCCCTTTAAAACGCTGCCTTCTTCCCCTTCTCTCCCTCCCACCGGCTGCTGTGGTGATCATTTCAGGATGGATAAATGTAATTTACTGGCCCCTTCTTTTTCTCAATAAGCACAGTGAGTGATTGGTACAGATCTCTCCCTGTGTTCATTCATTACTGAAGCACAGTAAACTATGCTTTAGTAAAAACTACTGATATCCTCTGTCCTACTGACACTGTGCAATGCTCTTCTGACTGACACCATACACTGCTCCACTCACTGACATCATTCACTGCTTTTTTTACTGACACCGTCCACTGATCTACTTGTACTGTCCACCACCCTACTAATACTGTCAACTTCCTTACTGATGTCAACTTCTGTCCTACCTACACTGTCCACTGCCCTACTGACACTGTACACATACCATCTACCGCCATACTGGTACTGTCCACTGCTCTACTGACTACTTTTAAGGTAGGCTCAGTATATATTTTTACAGTGGCATCTGCTCTATTACACTTTTCTAAGTATTCCTTACTTATTATTTAGGCCTTTCTAGCAAATTCCTTAACCACTTCCCACCCACGCTATAGCCGAAAGACAGCTACAGTGCAAGCCTTAATGGCCAGGAGGGTGTTCATAGACGTCCTCCCGTGCATGAGATGCCGGCGTGCCCCCTGAGGGGCACACGTGGCGCGCTCTGTGATCACTGAGTCATTGAGACTCAGCTGAGCCTGGCCCGTTACCAATGACAGCTCATCGCGTGATGTAAACAGAAGATCGGTAATCAGTTTTTTTCAAATAAAAAGCAGATCGCCGGCTTCTGTCAAAGAGACATCGGTCCTGAACAGGGAGCCACCGCTGCCTCATCTGTGCCCACCAGTGCTGCCTGCCAATGGCCATTATTGACACATGCCAGTGCCCATCAGTGCCACTCAGCAGTGCCACCCATCAGTGTCACCTCTCAGTGCCCACCAGTGCAGCCTATCAGTGACCATTGGTGCGGCCTCATCAGCGCACATCAACGAAGGAGAAAAATTACCCGTTTGCAAAATTTTATAACAAACTATAAAACTGTTTGGTTTTTTTTCTGTCTTTTTTTTGTTGTTTTTTTAGCAAAAAATAAAATACCCAGCAGTGATTAAATACTCCCAAAAGAAAGCTCTATTTGTGATGATAAAAATTTCATTTGGGTAGAGTGTTGCATGACTGCACAATTGTCATTCAAAGAGTGCCAGCGCTGAAAGATGAAAATTGGCCTGGGCAGGAAGGGGGTTTAAGTGCCCAGTAAGCAAGTGGTTTAAAAAAAGTGCAGCACACCGGTGATCTTTGATTCCTTTCATGTTGTTCAGGTGGATCTGCCCCTCTCAAAGGTTGCCTACCCCTGCCAAAGGCTATCTCCCTATTGGTTCAAGCACTTCTTACCTGTTGATCCTGCCAGCATTTCTCAATTATCCTCACTTCCTCCAGAGGGCTGGCAATGATGCATCATTGCTGCTGAAATTGGTGCAATTTTGTCATCCTCTTCCATCTACCAGCATCAACCTTCTGGACTACAATAGCTCATAGGCAGGTTGGCATTTCCTAAGCCACACATTCATGGTCACCCTGTAAAGCTGGAGGCTTCCATTTCTATACTGAATTCTCTCTTAATGGTGCTTTCCTTTAAATCTTGATCTGTTTTTCTTTTTCAGTACAGGATTGTGCACATATTGTGCACTTTTCCCGCAGATTTTGTATTGCAATAATATAATTTAATCTATAATTTAATCAGTTCTGTATACACTTTGGATTTTATTTGTTTAGTATAATAGAATTATCTCAAACTCAAGGATGCAATAGGCAATAGTCCCTGAATTGCAATTAAAGATTTATTAGCCTATTAAAAAGTGATTTGTAGTTAATCCATAACAATAAAACAGTTTGTGAAGCTTCACTGAAAACACAGCAATCCGAATGTAATTTTCAAATTATTTTTTTTTAATACGTTAAACCACTTTTTATTTTATGTTCCAATTTCTCAGTTTGGAAAAAAATAATAAAAACATACAAGTGCCAATAATGAGGATGCAAATAAAATATTGCAATGGGATACCAAAGTCGGATATTGTCTTCTTCTCATCTGGATAGAATTCATTGGTTATTTAACAGGCTATTTACAGAGGACAAATTGAACATAAAATAATGCATCCAATTTCGCGAAGGCAGCTGAGTGCAGTTTTTCATTTAAACACTGATCAGCAGCAACAGTATTCACCGTGAATGTTAGATTAGCCATTTCTATTCACACTGAATTCATAAATGTATTTTTGTATATTCCTATAATGAGACTCGGTTAGATTACTGAAGCTATAATGTAATTCTGGCTGGTGCTGTGTCTACACTGGCTCTTACAGGTAAAATCAAGTCATATTGCTTTATTCCATTATGGGAATCTTGTTTTGTCGCTATTTCTGAGACAGTCGATTTGTCATGCTGCTTTTGTGTTACTAAGACCCTACAAGGGTCATGTAAAAAAACTTTTGGAATAGCAGTGTCTAAAAATACCTGTGTGTGCAAGTTCCAAGTGGTCATCTGACATCTCTGGCCCATTCCAGACATCCTAGTACATAAGACAGTATTTGCAGGTGGATGTAAATTGTTACGAATTGTCAGCTTGATTCAGTCCTGTAATTAAGGGGAGTGCATAGTCAAATCAATTATATTTTTTAAAGATATGCACAATATAGATATTAGCTTGATGTAAATAAACAAACCACTAAAACATGTAAGGCCCACTTTACTGAAGCCCGCACTCTCCAATTCATGTTGCCTACTAATGCATATGAAAAATATGCATATTTTTTGCAGAATTTCAGGTGCCCAGCTTTCCTGGAAGGCATTGGTGAGTCACTGTAAGAAAGCATTGTGAGCTGGGTTCAAGGTTTTTTTTTTTTGTTTTTTGTTTTTTTGCATTAGCTTTATTTAAAAAATTAGGATTGATGAGATGGACTTTCCTTCTCGGGCAGTAAAAAGAGCTTTTAAAATAGACATCTTGCCCTCTCTTGCTACTTCTAATGCAAAGTCATACCTTCTCTAAGATCCTCAAAGATCCAAAAAAATAATCTACACCAGTATTGTCAACCTACCAAATTGAGATTTACTGACACAACATCCAACATTTACTGGCACAGCCAAGTTTTTACTGGCATTTCCAAAAGTTACAAAATTGCAGCTTTAGGCTGGGTTCACACTGGAACACAAGCGGCTCCCAGCAGGAGTCCGGTGCGTGATGGTTGATAGTTTGACATCTGATTTCAGCCTGAATTTTGGGCTGAATTCGGAACTGAAACGGACCAAAAGACGCACAGCATATTTGTGCAATTCACACCGGACCTGCTGCGGAGATATGTGAACCGACTCCATAGAGAGCCGGTCACTATCTCCTGCTATGCAAATTAATTTGCATAGGTGTGAACCCAGCATTAAGCGCAAATTTTCAGTATTTAGTGTGCAGCAGCACAGATGATGATGGCACCTTACTGACACGACACGTCCCTTCCTGGGTCACAGTGACAGTCTCTCTCCATGCCAGGTGGTCCCTTCAGTACACTCCAGTCCAAACAGCACTGAAATGTTGAGCTCCCGGTTTGCCTTGCTCCCATCCCATAGACCCGCACACGAGGCTCCAGCCTCTCCGCTTGGCTACCTTGAACCATGACATCACACGACATGCTCAGGCACCGCCTCCACCAGACCCGCCCCCTACCAGTGCTTGCCGAACACACTGTAGCAGTCAACGCCATATTTTTTACTGGCAACCTTTTCATGTCACTGGCATTTGCTGCAAGAAGAAAAAGTGCCCATTTTTACTGTCTGCCAGTAAAAATACTGCCAGTTGGCAACACTGACTGATCTACACTCAGGTTTAAGTCAGTTTCTAACAGCTTAGAAACACGTGCTGATTGCCTACATTAGAGAGCTGGCAAAGATTCCATTCCCATAGAAAAAAGATAAGCCTGTGTTGAGATCTTTGAAAACTGATTTCTTCACAATACTTATAGATATATAAATAAATGAGGGTTTATTTTAAAGTGCTTTTACTGACTGTTCCGAATATGTAAATACTTTAGTGTGCCTAATTAGGGCACAGGTTTAAGTTTTTCTTAAATTAACATGTTAACATTAACAGTTGGTTGGGAAAATGGAGGGGGGTTAGTGCCAGGAGATCTGCTTTAGGGCCCAATTTACGCTTTTAGCCTATGTAGGGTTCAATTTGTAAAACCAACACAAGTATAAAGGAGAGTGGCATTTTTAATCTGAGCTCTGGGGTACTCACACAGCCAGAAAAGTTTGTGCTCAGTCATGGGTTGAAATTTGCCCCGGATAGACCTTTGGACAAGTTCACAGCTTTTATGGACGTCCAGAGGTATATCCAAAAAATTAATATACAAATATATATCCTCTCCAAACCACCTAGAACTAGTGAGGTTGGGGTGGGAAATATTAGAGATACTCGATTGGCCAATGTGTGACTATTTAATCCTCCCGATAACATTTCCCCCTCCATTTCAGTGTTTAAAGACCTGGTCCTTAGGGACATTGATAAATTGAAGGTCAGGAGGAACAATAACAGCCAGAAATTTAACGAGGGATTAAAATCCCTTAAGGGGAGGAACGACATAGTAGTACGCCCCGCTGATAAAGGCGGTGGCATTATCGTTCTTGAAAAGTCGGCTTATGTGGCCAAAATGGACAGAATTCTGTCTGATACTGAAACATACATCCCTTTGACTCATGACCCTACAACCAAATTCAAAAAATATTTGGTTAAGTTAGTTAATGATGGCTTTGAGAGAAGCCTTTCTTGTTCCAGTAGCACCTCATGTACCAATCATGTATTATCTCCCAAAGATCCATAAAGACCTGGTTAACCCCCCAGGGAGGCCCATTATTAGTGGGCTTGATTCGATCACCTCCCGGGTGGGGAGGTATATCGATAGTTTTCTGCAGCCCATTGTTTCTCGTACCAAGTCTTATATTAAAGACTCAGCTCAGGTTATTAGGTCCCTGAATGAGATTACGTGGAGGGATGGCTACATTCTGGTGACAGCAGATGTAGCCTCCCTCTACACCATAATCTCACATTCCGATGGGTTTGATGCCGTCAAGACTTTTTTAGAAAGAGATCCAGAATTGGATCCTGATCAGACAGAGTTTGTTCTGAGCCTCCTCACATTCGCCATGTCACCAAACTATTTTTGGTTCGGCTGCTCCTTTTATTTACAGAATAGGGGAGTCGCGATGGGGGGCCAAGTTCGCCCCCAGCATGGCGAATCTATTCATGGCCAAATGGGAGGGGCACTTCATCTATACCACTAGGAGACTGGAGGTGGTCTTCTGGGGTAGATAGCTAGATGACGTTCTCCTCCTATGGGATGGCAGCAGGACCTCTCTTGATTCCTTCATGTGTGGGCTTAATGCCAACTCATTGGGCATAGTTTTACAATATGAAGCCAGTAACACCAGTATTGACTTCCTTGATTTGAATATTGAGGTGAGAGGTGATTCTTTGGTGACCACCACTTTTTTAAAAGCACCGACCGAAATGGGTATATCGGTCTGGGGAGTTTCCATCACCCCAGTTGGCTCAAGGCGGTTCCTAGGGGACAGTTTATCCGACTTAGGCATAACTGTTCCCTTAAGGAAGATTTCCTCAAACAGGCTGAAACCCTAAAAAATAGATTCCTTGATAAGGGGTGGGTATGAACTAGCTGCCTTGGAAAATACTATCAGTCTCAGAGAGGTTGGGGATATGGACAGAAATATCATGATTCAGGAGAATAAGAACATTTCACGTACAACACAGCAGGATTTTAGGTTTTCTTTTCTTACTACTTTTTCCCATCAGCAATTTGATTTTAAAAAATGTATGAAAAAACATTGGGGTGTGTTACTCAATGATAAAGTTCTGGGCCCTATACTCCCTGAAAAACCACAGGTGGTCTTCAGGGGAGTATTTCCCCTGTCGTAAGTGCAAGGTTTGTCAGTTAAATAGACTTAAAGACAGAAAGATTTCCCAATTTAGCTCTACGGTCACCCATAAGACCTATGACGTGAAGACCTTTATCACCTGCACTTCTCAGAATGTGGTTTACATGCTCACCTGCCCTTGTGGCCTGCAGTATGTGGGGTGAACTGTAAGAGCCATGAATGTGAGGATAGGTGAGCATGTGACCAATATCATTAATGGATTCCCTAAGCATTCGGTTTCACGACATTATTTGGAGCATCATGGAAGGGATCCAGCGGGGACCTCCATTGTAGCCATCAACCGGTTTACCCCACATTGGTGAGGGAGCCATGTGAGGAGAGAAATCTCTAGGATGGAGACCCGCTGAATCTACGACCTAAAAAGCTATGTACCACATGGAATGAACGTTGACTGGGACGTCAACTGTTTTATTAACAATGGATAGTTGTATTTCCAGTCTTCTTTCATGTCCTTCCAATCTGGATTAATCTTAATGAGTTTGGGGTTTTTTGCACTTCTGGACAATAACCTCCATTTTAGGCTCACTATGTGTCCCTAAATATTGCCCAGAGATATGTGTGCTGTAGTTCCTATTTGATCCATTAGATGGAGTATTCCTTTTACATTCTAATTGTTATATCATCTTCTATACATTTTTATAATGATGAATACCGCCTTTATTTTTGACTGCTCCAATTAACTAAGAGTGTGTCTATTTTAGTTTATTGATTTTCAGGTAGATTCCCTTTTTACTTTTATCTGTGTGGATTGTACAGATGATGTTGTGCTCCACGTTTGCTTTTTAAAGAATTTTTGTTTTTACGTTTGAAGGTTTGAATGCTTTTTTATAATGTGTATTAACTTTAAGTTGTGCTCTGTGGAATAATACTGAGCGTCTTATATTTGTGTAAATTCACCAGCCTCTTGAGAGGCTTTACTATTGTGATGCACTTTAGGATGTTTACATGAATCAAATTTCCGGGTTCCGGCCGGTGGAGCGCATTGGCAGGGATGCTGTGCGTTCCATTGTGCTGAATGGCTCACCTCTAGGTGTGCTGTACTTTTGTGGAGCACTTCAGGATGTGTGCCTGTTAAATAACTTTCGGTTCCGGCATTTGGAGCGCACCGGCGGTGACGCGATGCTCTCCACACTGTCACTTCCTGTTTTTGTATATTAATAGCAGTGCTGTGTATGGTAGCCACACCTCTGATGAAATCCTATTGATTGAAACGTGTCAGGTGACGCTGCTCCATACCCAGCACATTTTTTTTTGCCATGGTGTCTCATACAAGCTTGAATTTATGCATTGAATGTAAGTAGGCATTTTTAAATAAAGCTTATACCTTTTACCCTGGCGGGCTTCACTATTGGCTTCCTTCTTCCTCTACATGTTTGCTGAGAGCTGCAGAAAAGGGTTGCTTTTATCACATGCTTGCTTGCTGTATTCGAATAAGTGTATTACATGAAGAGGTGTCTGCAATGGATGTCCCTTTTGCTGGCCTGATCTGTGGAGGAAACTTGAGTCTTATATGCGATTTTCCCACTGTTTTCTGGTTAAGGAGACTTGTTGGACACGTTGGTGGATTGTGTTTTCCTTCCATTTCTTTACACAAGAGCTGGTGTTGGGACTTTTCTTTCATCTGCGGATTCCCTATGGACTGTATATTTTATTTCAAATGTTTTTTATTAGTATTAACACAAATACAGAGGAACACATAGTACAACCACATAATAGTTCTACATTTGGTGAAATCGCTGGTCTGTATCTCATAGAAGCATTACGTACCATCAACATGAAATTAGGATAAAAGCTATCAACTAAATTCCTTGGTTTCCCATAGACATTACACGGCTAACTGCTGGTTTCTTTGTGCGGTCAATATACCCGGACACCCATAATGGGAACCTGCTGTGTCCGGGTATAGGTTACCCGTGCATAATCTAGGGAACTACTATATTATATATATCAACCCAAGAGCAATTCTAAGTGAGATTGAGTTGGCATGTGAAGGGGAAGAGGGAGATGGGGAGGGGGTGGAGAAGAGAGGAGAGGGGGGTCAGCCCGAACATTGCTCTTCTAATACTCAGTTAAGAATACCTGTACACCTGGGGTTTTGTAGCCACATTTTCCAGTTATAATCAAACTTGGGGCGAGTGAAAGAAGTCGATGCCACAATACTTTCCATGGTACACTGATGATTTAGTGCTTGAATAACCTCCTTATAGGAGGGGGGGTCAAGGGATTTCCAGTGTTTTGTTATCACCGTTTTGGCAGCCAAGAAGAGGTGTAGCGCTATTACTCGCCATTTTTTGGGGCGTAAGTTAATATTTATATGGAGGAGAGCTAATTCTGGGTTAGGTGTAATCACTTCCCCTGCAATTTCTGATAATACAGAAAAGATCTTGTTCCAGAATGATCTAATGGAAACGCACGCCCACAGTGTGTGGTAAAGAGTGCCTATCTCACCACAGTTCCGCCAACAAAGGTTTGATTGAGACAGATACATTTTTGATAATTTGAAAGGGGTAAGGTACCAGAAATGTAATATCTTTTGGAAATTCCCCCAATGGTTCACACATTTAGTCGCAGCATAGGTAGTGTGTATGGATTGCTTCCAAGAAGTTTCAGAAAGAGTCACGCCTAGCTCCTTTTCCCATTTGCGCATGGTGTGCGTCTTGTCAAAACAATTATGGGAGGATAGAACCTTATAAAATAGAGTGATCCCTTTTAGAAGAGAGGAGCTCTCTGAGAGGAAGGTATGTACCTGTGTTGGGAGTTCTATATATACTGGGAGTGGATTCTTTCGGAGGAAGGAGTATATTCTTAAACGTTGATGTTGCAGGGTGTTGGGGAGTGAGAAATGCAGTTGAAGGGTTTCAAAGAAGCGAAGCTCTGTGCCCTGGTAAAACTGACTGAGATTAGTTATGCCATTACTTTCCCATATTCGGGTATAAAGGTCTGGGATAAAGTGTTGTAGGACCAAGACGGGGGTAGGTATTCTAGAGATGGGGCCCCCAGGGTCCGTATGGAGCAAGGTTTCCTTCCAGTGTCTCAGGGACATTTGAGCCGTTGGGGTAGAGACAGTGGGTAATGGGGCTCCCAACTTAAGAGCTATGAGGGCGGCCCGTAGATCTCCAGTGGGGACCTCCAGGGCCTCCATTTGTGACCAGGGTTTGGCGGAAAGAGGGTTCCACCAGTGGTGCGTTTGGTCCAGTACACATGCCTTATAGTAAGTGGATATATTTGATGCACCCATTCCTCCATTGGACCTACGCCTCAGCAAGGTCTTATTCCCACATCTAGGGGCTTTCTTTTCCCAGATAGACTGGTTAAGGATCTTTTGTGTAGATATAAAAAACCTCTGGGGTATTGGGATTATTACAGTGCAGAAAAGGTATAGGAGTTTAGGAATTGTTATCACTTTCTGGGTAGCTATTCTACCTGCTATGGAAAGACTTTGTGTCCTTAACTGAGATAGATGCTGCGGGAGGGAGTCTAAAAAGGCCACATAATTTTTATTATATAGTTGGGAGACAGAGGGGGTCAGGCTAATACCCAAATATGTTATCGCACTTGTCACCCAAACATATGGGAAGTCTTGTATTCATTTATTTTTGGTGGTAGGCGGGATGCATATCCCTAACATTTGCGATTTAGTAGCATTGGGTTTGTAATAGGAGATTGCGCTAAATTTTGTTATGATGGACTGTACTCCTAGAAGCGAAGTTAATGGGTCGGTCATTATGATCATTACATCATCAGCAAAGAGGCTTATTTTTTGCTCCCTTCCAATGAAGGAGGGACCATGATTGTTAGGGTGAGCTCTAATTGGTTCTGCTAGTGGTTCCATAAGGAGCGTGAAAATGGTGGGAGATAAGGAGCACCCTTGCCTGGTCCCATTGGTTATTCTAATTTGTTTAGAGAATAGACCGGAGATGAGCACTCTAGCAGAGGGGTTGGAATATAAGGCTAGGATAGCCGCTTGAATCCATCCTGATATTCCAAATTTCTGTAATACTTGCTTCAAGTATCCCCAGTGGACCCTGTCAAACGCCTTCTCCGCGTCCAAGGAGAGAAGCAGAGAAGGCGTACGAGAGGTCTCAACCTGGGAAATGATGTTTATTAGTCTGCGGGTTCCGTCAGGGGCCTGACGGCCTGCGACGAAACCTATCTGGTCCGGGTGGACAAGTGAGGGTACATTTTTTTGGAGTCTGGTGGCAAGAAGTTTGGCAAAGATTTTTATATCAGTATTAATCAGCGATATCGGTCTGTAATTGCCAGGTTTAGAACAGTCCTTGTTAGGTTTGGGTATGGTGACAATTACAGCCCTTAACATGTCTTGTGGGAAGGAGCCAGAGGAGAAGGAGGCTTCAAAGACCTCACATAAACGAGGAGAAGTTTCAGATATTAGGAATTTATAATACTCATTTGTAAACCCATCTTCCCCTGGAGATTTTTGGTTGGGCAGGGTCTTAATGGATGCTTCAACCTCTGAGGGAGTGATGGGCAGAGAGATATCCTGAAGTTGTTCGGGGCTCAAACAGGGAAGTTTGACCTCCGATAGAAAGGCATTTATAGTCTCTACTGAGGGCTGTGGTGTAGAATTATCCTTAGCGAGATCGTATAGAGACTGATAGTAATCCGCAAAGCCATCAGCTATATCCTTGGGGTTTATTAACGTTCTGTTAGATATTATTTTTTCCATATGTATAATTGTTGATGAAGCAATTTTTGGTCAGCTGCTGCTTTTAGCATGGATATTGCACATTTATAATTTACATAAATACATGAGGGTTTGTTTTAAAGTGCTTTTACTGACTGTTCCGAATATGTAAATACTTTAGTGTGCCTAATTGGGCACAGGTTTAAGTGTTTCTTAAATTAACATGTTAACATTAACAGTTAGTTGGTTGGGAAAATGGAGGGGGGTTAGTGCCAGGAGATCTGCTTTAGGGCCCAATTTACGCTTTTAGCCTATGTAGGGTTCAATTTATAAAACCAACACACCAAGATAAGTGTACTTATTTTAAAAACAGTGACAGTTATTATCAGTTGGGTCCAATGGGTTTTGGAAATTATAAGTCACGTGAACATAGAGTGCCTCAGACTGGTGTTAAAGCATTGTGAACTGAGACTATAGTGTTTCATTTCCTGGCTGCACAAGCATGTCAGCCTTTAAAGGAGATATGGTGCCCACAAAACAAAGGTGTGATATTTTATCACTGAATCCTACCTATACTTAAACCATAAGGGTTCAGTTAGACCTGTGTGCTTTGCTTCTCATTACTGCAATACATGCCATTGCACTGCCATTGCACGATCCACGTGATTCTAAATAAATGACACACCCCACTCATGCTGACAATGCACCTGACAAATGTCCTTTTTTAATGCACGATAGCATACTGGTTTACAAACACTGAACTTCAGATTTTTTTCAGTCTTCCACAGTTGACAGGCTCCTATCCTGCATTGAAATGTCCTACTCTGATTTCAATGCATTAGACGCTGCAGTAAGTCAAATGGAAGCAATGGAGCAATGAGGTGTTTTTGAGAGCTCTGACCTGTAGACACTGTAGGAAGACAACCCATGAGCTATATGCAAGGTGCTGTACACATCACTTTTAGTTGCAAATTGTCCTACACAGAGGGCTTTTAAAGAGTATATAAACCCCAAAACCCAAACTTTATTTATTGCAGCTTACAACCCCTAAATGTTAGAAATGAGTCACAGGTTCTGGTTGTCCATGAGTCCAGACTGAACCAACCTTGTTCTCAGTTCACTGAAAGGTTGCTTAGATTTCAATAATTTTTATTTAAGTCATTAGAGTAAATAACAACAACAAAACAGTAGTACATTTTAGGTATGGAGAAGTAAATGTACAGAGAGGGCATACGCCAATTAGTAGTCTATTAACATTAAGAGAGAGATATGGCTGAATCTACAAACATATTGGTATTTGGTATTGGGTGCAGTGCCAAACCTTCCCGAGAGCTGAGTGGTCTGATGGAGGTGGTTGAGTTTAGTGAGGTGAATCCGGCCTTACCCCAGACACCCCTATGGGAACATGCTGTGTCTTAAGGGGGTTGTGGTCCGGCCTCCTCCAGTGTTTGAGACATGTGGGTTACTTTTCTATCCTGGTTTTGCATTGCTCAGGGAAGGTTTGCCAGCACTTCAACTATTCCACAATTTCCCAAACTCAGCACATATCAGGTATGCAGAATTGGTATCATCAATATCTGAATTATTTAACTGCCTAAAGCCTTCTCTGATGGGTAGGTAGTAGGCTTGGTAGGTGAAAGGGTGCTTAAAAGGCCATATTTAGCCAATTTGCCCTACCTGCCCAAACATCTGACTGCTGCAGCTTTCCACAGGCGTGTTTCAGATTGTAAACAAACCAGCTGGTGACATAATTAACCATATATTTTCATGTTCATATTTCCTCTTTTTTATAGCTAGCCAGGCTGTATGCCTAGATAAAGGTCTAATATGGATTTTGAGGACCCAAATCTTTTTGCATTGGTTCCCCTTCAAAATCCATACCAGGCCCTAAGGTTCTGATATTAACTGTGAGGGGAATCCCAAATCGTTTTTTGCCTTTCTGTCTTCTTTTTGTCTTCAGGGTACCTGGTATAGTTCTGGAAGGGCTGACCACTCACTGCCCCCCTCCCCCTTTGCTAGCCACCCAATCTGCATGATGACTGAAAAATGTTCTGATATACATTTTGAGGGTGGTCCAAGCAAAAAAATGACTAGAGGCCCCTTCATAAGACCCTTATCCAAGATATCCCATGATCTTCTCCCATCACAAATCACAGCTCCCTGGCTGCATTGCATTTCTGGCAAATTCAGCAGGCATTTTCCATATTTGCTCAGCCTGAAAAAAGAAGCCAAATGCAGACACTAGGAAAAAAACAAACAGTTTGAAGTGGGTTTGAGGCAGGTGCTAGAACCAAATTACTGAAGTCAAAGGAAGCCAAATATTAAACAAAAAGTAATGTTCATTTTTTTAGACTAACAGGCAAATTTTTTCAAAATGGCATGGGGGGCTCCCTGGTGGACATATAACAAAGCAACACAAATTTTTATTCAGCTTGACTCTATCGGGGTACATCTTTAAATGGCAGATTGGTGGTACTATATTTACCTATGAGGTGGCACTGGATAAATAGTTGTCAGGCAGCCAATCCGCACAATAATGTCTGTTGGTACACAGAAACATTGTACCAAGTAAAGTAATTGCTTTGATTGGTCATCATCACAGAGATTACATGGAACTATTTACATTGTTGATCCCTTCCCCTCCCCTTACAACAGGGGAAGGAGAGAGACCCAGTACTTGTGAATGGGGACAGAAGAAATGGATCAGCAACTGAAGATTTATTTATTCTATTTCAGAATTACAGGGATCTTTTTTTTAATCCTTAATCCCCCCCGACACATATCTCCAGGTTGTATCCATGTGACTGGTATATTAACTCTTTTACCTTCCTTATCCTGCACATCTGAACATTAACCCCTTCATCTCTATTCTGTCACTGTATGTGACCAATACATTAACCCTTTCACTTCTGCCTTCCTAAGTATATGACCTGTACATTTAATGTGTCTAGTGCAATATTCTTCAGCTCTATGTTTAACCCTCTCAGTATCAGCATGTTTTTTTAATTTCCTAAAAATTGTGGCAAAAAATTAGATGGCATTTTTATTTTAACAGAAAATAGCAGTTATTCAATACCACTAAAAGAAGGATCTTTCTCTCTCAAAAAAATATTGCAAAATTAATTTGGGTACAGTTTTGCATGACAGAGTAAGTGTTGGTCAAACAGACAGGTACTCACATGGTTACATAACAAGCCCGGGGAGTGCCCTTAACCTGCCTTTGAAGTGGTGCAGCCACAGGGTATATGCAACCTTCTACAGAAAAAAACTGACATTTACAGGGAAAGAAAATGTTGTCCTAGATTGGCAGAAAATTACAGCTTTTGGCATTTTATTTCTGTGTGTAAACAAATGGTCAAGGATTCCCTTAATCTATATTAGACCCTTATCCTAAATGAGGGTCTGAAATAGATGCTAATTGGGGACCCCATAAAAAAAATGCATGGGATGCACTCTAAAAAAAATATACTAGACTCTTATCCAAGCATGCAGCCTGTCTGTTCAGGAAAGGTGGAGAAAGTGTGTACCCCCCTTCTAAATTGTATCAGGCCACATGCTCCCAACATGGAAAGGTACCTTGCCAGGGTAGACCTCCCTTGGCAAAAAACCTTGTCTCCATGTTGATGAAGAGAAATGCCCCTTCCCCACCATCCTGGCCTGGTGGCTGTGGGGGTCTGCGGGTGGGAGCTTATTGGAATGTGGAAATCATCTTTAACATACAGAGACAACCCACTCATGTGTGTGAGCAAGGGGTACTTATTACCCCAAATTATCCATATACACACGCAAAAAAAAAAAAGTCCTACAATGTACATCCATTGTCACTGATTGTCACTGATTGTCACTGATGTCATCCAGTAAACCAGATCTGTGTCAATCATGATAGACTATGCCTGGCGTCTACTGAAATGAAAAAAATCCCACTGACCGATAGACATGTCCTATCCCATTGACTATCACTAAATGGCATTTCCTGAAAACTCACAGCTAAAAGTAAGCAAAGGATAAGGTCTCTCAGGTGAAATCATTGCCATATCATATTTGGTCAAGGATGTCACACTATTCTACCCTTCAATTACATGATCTTGGATTCCTGGCTAGTAAATGAATGGGACCTGGTAATGCCATTCATAGCTAAGGACAGAGTAAGTACCTTATGCTTCCTTAGCCACCAGTGACAGATAGAATGTTGTCATATATATTAAAGTGGTTGTCAACCTGTGACAACCACTTTAACCTACAGGTAAGCCTAGAATAAGGCTTACCCGTAGGTGAACTGCATATCTCCTAAACCTACACGGTTCAGGAGATATGCAGTGTTTTGCATGTGCCGAGGTCATGTGCCGTTTCTCCACTGACCCACCCTGTGCCATGACTGGCGTCTCCCGCAACTCCGGCCAGTCACAGAGCCAGAGTCGCGGCCCCGGAAGGAAGAGGGGCAGAAGATGGACGTGGCCTAGAGCGGGGACATCGCTGGACGCCGCAGACTTCACTTGCAGGTAAGTGGCACATAATGGGCTACTATGCGATGCATAGAAGCCCATTATGCTTCTACTTTACAGGGCTATATTGAGGAAGTAAACCCAATCTGGGTTTACTTCCTCTTTAAAGATAGAAATACCGCTAATGTATATGATTATAAGACGTTTGCGGGCTAAATGTCTAGTCTACACAGCCAAAAGTTAGATCCAAACTTCAGGCCAAACCTTGAGCTCATCCCTAGCACCCACCACATGTGAGGATTGGTAAGCTGCATTATATTACAATTTTGTATTTAGGCTTAGATAAGCATTAATACAAACTTGAATCAATACATATACTGATGGCCTGAGAAAAAAAAAACAGGCTAGAAATGGTTTAGAGGATTTTATGCCTGTGTTGCGATGTTGTTTTAATACAGGAGCTATTAGTTTAAGCAGAACTACAGGGAAAAATAGTTTGTTTTTAGCATCACCATTCTGCATAAAAAAAATATTCCTGATTTTTTTTTAACCCTCATCATGCTTTAATGCTGTCCTGACATATTGCTCGGTCCGGCACCAAATGTCCTTTTCAGGGCAGAACATTTTTTCATTCTGCCCATTTCCTGTGAGTCCACCTTGTCATTTACCCCCTAGAGAACATGCCATCACACAATACCCTAGTCGTGGCGGCCTGTACATAGGGGGCACAGGGGTGCCACCCGTCCAAAGTTTCAAAGATATTTTCATTTAAAAATAAAATTAGTTTGTTTAAGGATTTACCCCCTTCCTGATCAGAGCACTTTTTGTGATTTGGCACTGCGTTGCTTTAACTGACAATTGCGCAGTCGTGCAATGTTGTACCCAAACAAAATGTATGTCCTTTTTTCCCACAAATAGAGCTTTATTTTGGTGGTATTTGATCACCTCTGCAGTTTTTATTTTTTGCACTATAAACAAAGAGCGTCAATTTTGAAAAAAGCCCAATATTTCTTACTTTTTGCTATAATACATATTTAAAAAATATATAAAAAGACAAATTTATTTATCAGTTTAGGCCGATATATATTCTTCCTCATATCTGTGATTAAAAAAATCGCAATAGGCATATATTGATTGGTTTGCGCAAAAGTTATACCATTTACAAACAATGAGAATTCATTTATGGCGTTTTTATGTATTTATTTTTTTACTAGTAATGGCAGTGATCTGCGATTTTTAGCGGGACTGTGTGGCGGACATATCGGAAACTTTTAACACTTTTTTGGGACCATTGGCATTTATACAGCGATCAGTGTTATGAAAATGCACTGATTACTGTGTAAATGTCACTGGCAGGGAAGGGGGTTAACACTAGGGGGCAATAAAAGGGTTAACTGTGTTCCCTGCTAGGTGTTTCTAACTGTGTGGGAGCTGGGTTGACTGGGGGAGGAGAGTGATCACTGCTCCCATATACAGGGAACATACGATCACTCTCCACTCCCCTGTCAGAACGGGGATCCGCTTGTTTACATACATGGATCCTCGTTCTGTCACTGCTGGAGAGCGATAGAGGGTGACCGGCGGACATTGAGTCTGCCCCACCCGCTCACTGGCTCTCTTGCTAGCGTGTAAGCGTGTGAGCGTGCCTCGCGCCCACAATACTCGTTCCTGCAGCTGCCGTCAAGTGACGGCGGTTCACGCAGGAGTGCCATGTTGCCATTGTCAATCCATGGCAGTCAGCAACTGGTTAAGTGTGCTTGGGGCGCTGGACTAATAGGTGTATATTTGATGCATAAAGTTTATACAACCATGTTTTACAACCATGTCTGAGGCTGAGAGCTTTATTGGCTGCTTGCAGATTGTCCTCAGGGCACAGAGCGATGCAGTGCTTTCACTTCCGGCTTCTCGTCCCACTGGGCCACTGTGGAGCACAAGGCCAAGCATCTCTTGGTCGGGCAGTGGTTCGGCACACTGTTGCTGACTCGTGATCACTGGTTAGGCTCTAGCTGCCACTGACATTGAGTGAGCACTGAGGAGGACCTTGCCTTCGATGAGGAAAGTTATTCCAAGGAACTTGGAAGTCAGAAGCGGACACCATCCTGATCTGAGGGTAAATGAATGATATCCAGTGGTGCCTGCCCAGGGCCCAGGCTTTTAAGCCCTGGCTATTGGAAGGAATGCAATTATTGCAAATGAAGAAATATTACTCCAGCAGGATTGAGGCTTTTCTTTTTTTTTTCAAATGCTTTATTTATAGTTATATTGTAAGCAAGGTGTTACATCCATCAGATAAGAACACTGAAGCACAAAAAGGTAGGCAGTATATATAGTCTAACCTAACATACCAATATTTACCCATAACCAAACCGTCTAGTGTGAATTCAATTAACACCCAGACACATAACGTGAAATCCGTCTGCTGCATACCCCAGATAGTCGACTAGGAACCTCCCGGAGAATGCGCAGACGATAATCTCGATTTTCAGGAACTAGAACGAGAATAAAGAGGAGAGATCTAGAGAGTCCGAGAGAAAGAAGAAAAGGGATGGAAAAGAGGCAGGAAGAAGGGAAGAGAGAGAAAAAAAAAGGAACAGGAGTGGGAGGGGGAGGATGTTTTTGCCCATATAAAAGTGAGGTTACCAACTCTGAGGCAGGAGTGGCACAATTATGGGTCTCCGTCCGCAGGACACTCCCGCATAAGAGCCCTTCCCTTGTCCGAGAACGTGAACATATTCCAGCACGCCCATGTCTTAGTATATCTTTCCCTCCTGTCCTGGGAGGTAAGGACCAGGTCCTCCAGGCTATTAATGCTTTTGACTTTATTCAGCCACATGGTGATAGATGGGGGATCAGAGCTCCTCCAACATAGATGCCGCAGGACCGACTTCTTATAAGTCTTAAGTGGGATCTGGGAGCAATGGAGCAAAAAGAAAGCCGGATCCTCGGGAACTGGAAAATCAGTGAATCGTTGGGAAAGTTTCCGGACTTCAGTCCAGTAATTCTTAAGTTTTGGGCACTCCCAAAAAATATGGAGCAAGGTCCCCTGTGCCCCTTGACATCTCCAGCAGCGATCCGAGACCGCCGGGGAGTATTTATGTAAGATGGACGGGGTATAGTACCATCGGGACAGAATCTTATAGTTATTCTCTTGTATGCGGGTGCAGATGGAGGATTTCAGTGCCAAGTGGATCATGTTCTGAGTTTGGGTAGGCGTAAAAGTCCTATTAAGGTCTCTTTCCCATTTGCTCAGGCTGGGTAGCACAAACTCTTCTGAGGGGAGGCCAGTAATGCATACATCTTGGATAGAGGACGAGGGAGAGGGTCCCCCTCCTCACAGTGGGATTCGAACATTGTTGTGGGACGATTAAAGCACACTGGAGAGCCTAATGACCGAAGAAAGTGGGACAGCTGCAATGCCTGCCACAGGGTCAGTCCATACCTTCCATCTGAATGCATCAATACTGGGATCGAGGGCCAAGCCCCCGATGTCAGAAAATGATTGGCTTGGAAACACCTTCCCTCCAGCAGGCTCGAGAACGCCCCCCGCTCAGTGCCTGGAGCGAACGCTGGGTTTCCCAGGATAGGGAACAATGGCGAGCGATCTGATGACAAGACTTTGTTTTTGCAAGCTAGAGAGCTAATTCGCAGTGTTGGGCCAATGGTTGGGTGAAGTTTAAGAGGGGAGGACAACATGCATAACACCATGGGGCGTGTCTCAATGGGATAGGGCAACAACACTGTTCGATCGACGTCCAAAGCTTGAAAGCACCATGTCTGCACCAGTCCATTAGGCGACCCATATGGGCAGCCTGGTAGTATTTTCGGGCGTCTGGTACAGCTACCCCACCATAACACTTAGGAATTGACATGATATGTCTGCTGAGCCTGGGGCGTCTACCCGCCCAGATAAAGCTCGTGAAGAGTGAGTTCACCTGGCGGAAAAAGACGGCCGGAATATGTACAGGCAATGCCTGAAAAAGATATAGAAACTTCGGCAGTATGGACAATTTGATGATATTACAGCGGCCGAACCACAAATGAAATCCCGAATGCCACTTATCCAGAAGAGCCTTAACCTTGCCAAGTAAAGGGGGGAAGTTGAGGGTGTATACTTCTGCCGGATCTGGGGGTATGAGTGTGCCCGGATACTGCAGAGCAGGGCGCGTCCATTTGAAGGGAAAGTTCCGCTGCAGAGTCCGAAGCATTGACGGCGGTACAGCTATTCCCATAGCCTCCGATTTAGTAAAATTTATCTTCAGATTCGATACCACCCCAAACTGGTCAAATTCCTTCATCAGAATGGGCAGCGAGACATGGGGGTTCGTTAAGGAGAAGAGCAGATCATCTGCGTATGCAGATACTTTAAGACCCAGATCACCTAATTTGATACCTGCGGATTACGGATTAAGCCGGACCTTCCTCAGAAATGGCTCTAAGGTCAAGGCGAATAGCAGCGGCGAGAGGGGGCATCCCTGCTGTGTTCCGTTCGAGATAGGGAATGTGTAGGAGAATACTCCATTTGCCTTGACCGCAGCCTGTGGGCCTGAGTAGACACTAGAGATCCATCTCTGCATCTGAGCTCCAATGCCCAGGTGTCTCAAGGTGGCAAACATAAAGTCCCAACTTACCCTGTCAAAAGCTTTCTCGGCGTCCGTGTCGAGAAAGACACATGGTGACCCACTATTCCGGGCCAGATGGACCAGGTTAAGCACTTTAATAGTGTTATCCCCTGCCTCTTGGCCAGGGATGAATCCCACCTAGTCCAGGTGGATCAGCTGGGGTAAGTGTGATTGGAGTCTAGTGGCCAAGAGTTTGGTAAAGAGCTTCAAATCCACGTTGAGCAACGAGATCGGCCTATAACTGCCACACGTAAATGGGTCTTTCCCTTCCTTTGGGATGACCGCGATATGGGCCATTAATGTGGCCGGAGGGAAAGATGAAGATTGCCCCAGGGCATTAAAGACCCTAAGCAAATGGGGGCCTATAAAAGGCAACATCTTTTTGTAATACTGGATAGTGAAGCCGTCCGGTCCCGGGGCCTTTCCCGGTTTAGCCAGCTTCACTGCCGCCCCCAGTTCCTCAATCGTAAAGGGGTGCTCCAGTTCCTCTTGGATTGGGGACGGGAGACGTGGGAGGTTCACCGACTTGAGGTAGCTCTCTATCGAGGATGGGGTCCCACGTGACGGAGGAAGGTTATATAGAGAGGAATAAAACTCCCCAAATTCCTGGGCTATCTCCCTAGGGAGGGCGATCCTTGACCCATCCGCCTTGCAGTGGTAAGGAATGTAAGATGCAATCCGTTGATATCTAAGGGATCTAGCCAGCAATCTCCCACATTTATCCCCCGATTCATAGGATATTTTCCTACAAACTTGTAGGGCAGCCTTAGCTTTGTAACAAAGTAGATCAGTAATTTGCCTACGAAGGTTGGCCAGGTCTCCACCTAGGGAAGAAGAAGGTCTCCTCTTATGTTGCTGTTGGAGTGTCTGAATCTCCGCCAGAAGCCGATTCAGTTGTTGTTCACGGTCACGCTTGATGCGTGCGCCATGCTTCATCAAAATCCCCCTAATGACCGCCTTGTGGGCCTCCCACACGATCCTGGGATCGCTGTCTGGTGCGGCGTTCACCTGGAAATAGGCTGTAATCTCTTTCGAGACATCTGTCAAGACCTCAGGGGTTTGCAGGTGGCTCTCATTCGGCCGCCATCGCCAATCCGGAGAGAAGGTACCCTCCGTTAGAGCGATCTGCAAAGTGACCGGTGCGTGGTCCATCCAAGTGATCTGTCCTATTGTAATCTCCTTCACGAAAGAGAGGAGAAGATGGGGAATGAGAAAAAGATTGATACGAGAATGCAGTTGGTGAGGGGCAGAGAAGAAGGTGTAATCCCGCTCAGTATCATGGAAAATTCTCCAGGGGCCCAACTAATTGTAGTTCATGCAGTGTGCGCAAGATACGTTTTCTCAAACCAAGGGAGGTGGACGAGACACCTGATGAGGTATCAAGTCTTGGATTGAGAGGGACATTAAAGTCCCCCCCAGGATCAGCTTACCATCCGCAAACTCCACTAGCCTTGTTAAGGTTTTACGGATAAAGGAGTCCTGATGGGCATTTGGGGCGTAAATGGTGGCTAACGTCACCTTAATACCGCCAATAGAACCCTTCAGGAATATGTAACGACCCTCCGGGTCTAGGCACTGCTCGTGAGGGCCCAGGGAATACGGTTAGAGAGCAAAATAGAAACACCCTTCAACTTGGCATCTCTATTCGGGGCATGATATGAGCATGGGAAAAACCGGTTCTGCAGAAAGGGAAGGGCCCCCGTCCTGAAATGTGTCTTCTGCACAAAGGCCACATCCGTGTGAGCTCGTTTCAGATCAGTAAGAAGCATCTTTCACTTCTCTGGGACATTAAGCCCCTTAGCATTCAGAGAGGTCACTCGTATGGTGTCCATGATGGGCAAAAAAAAAAAGGGGGGGGGGGAGGAGCTGAGAAACAGAGCTAGAAAAAGGTGAGGGAAAGAGAGAGGAAATATAGGAAATAAAAGCACCAAAGGACAAACCCTAAGGAAGTCCTACCCAAGAGGAATTACACCCACTACTGTGTCCGTGTGACACTGTGAGTGCCGGCCTATTTGGGGAAGGAGGTTGGCAACCACGGGGGAGTCCGAACTCCTGCCAGAGCTCTCCATGAAAAGGAGTGTGTCACTAGTACCTGACACCAGCAGATAACAAATATCAGGAGTCCCGAGTATCTACTAAGTCAGCAGCTCCTCTACCCGTCATATATAAAACAAACATTTTACAGCAAACAAAAAGGGAAAAACCTACAACCATCTGAGTATGAAACCCTGTCTGTTTAAATGTAGCTGAAAGAGTGCGCCCCCCCTCCCAGTCCGCCAATGCCGACCAGGGATGGGCCAAAGGGCGCCCCCCCAGCTCACTCCTCCCTCCAATAGAATATTTCCAGGGTGCGAAGTCCTCCCGCCCTGGCCCGCCGAGGGCCCGTCCTCCACTCAACCGCCAAGAAGGGCTAGACTGCCCCAACACCGCGTCAAGCTGGGGAAGGGCACCCCCACGACCGCCAAAGGTGACCACTACCCCATTCCACACACCAGCCACCCCCACCCACGTCCCACTTCCACCAAGCCCAACATGTGGCAGTACACCAGAGCAAAAAAAAAAAGAACCCCCCAGTTTTAAACAACCTCCCAGTTTATCAACATGGATCGGGCCACCCATAGTGTACAGTCAGCAGGGATCTTGTGTAATGAAGCCCATACATGCTATAGCCCAACCCCAAGAGGCCCGGCCTTCTGCATGGGCCCTGGCTCCCCTCCGCAGGGGTCAGGAAAAAAGGGTGACCAACCCACCGACCCCCGGTCACAGCCGGGCTACAAGACCCGTCAGGTCCCCGGGTCCGCCAGCCGCATAGCGCCCTACTAGAAAGGTCTCCCCACAGCGAACGGGAAGCACGGGCCGCCCTTTCCCAACACTCCACCTGGCCCGAGATCCTCATCTCAACATAGGACATGGGACCATTAGGATCACCCCCTATCGGAGTGCCCCGGCTGAAGCAAAAAAAAAAAAACTAGACCCGAGAGTCAAGTCCTATACTCACCCCCTCCCCCACTTCCCAGTGACTTTAAATAAGCATTAATGGCCTAGGAAAACTATCCACGAGAGAGTGGGCATGGGATAAAGTTTATAAATTACAGTCCTGTATTCGAAACACCGATTCTGCAGTTCTCGGGCCGTTCAAACTCAGACAGAGTTAGCTCAGCTGCCCCGCTCACACGATCAAAGGCCTGTTCATAGGCTCCACCGCCGAGCACCCCGCGGCAGGGGTCCAGAGTCCATGTGAGTCAGAACTGTCATGGGGTGTCAAAGGAGCCCCTCGCCATAAACGGATATCATATTGACTAGGGGTGGTCTCATCAGCTGAGCAGAGCATGGCCGTCAACATCCATCCGCCAGAGCTTCTGATAGTGGTAAGGGGACTCAGGTTTGTCTCGCCCCGGTAGAAGTCCTACACACCCAAGTTCCATAGGTGAGCAATGAGTCACCCCTGGGCGTCTAGGGGCTCCAGGGAGATGGGGAGACACCAGCACAAGGCACAGGCAGGTCTCTGCTAACTGGTGGAGTTCACAGGAAAGAGCCAAGCCGCCCTGCAAGAGCACTGGAGGAGACGTAGCCAGGTTAGAGTCCCCTGGGGTTTTTCCGTGTATTCAGGAGGGAACAACCATCAAAAAAAAAGGGGGGGGGGAATGGTGTAACTGTATTTCCATCAAGCAAGTGGGCTAGTCCAGAGTGTGACAGGGTACTGGGAAACCACATAGTCCTTATGCTGTTCTAGGTTTCTCTGTCGCCTGGGAGAGATGCACTACGTGGGCCCCTCCGTCTTCCTGCAGGTCTAGGAGGGAGACCCCTGACCGCAGCCTGTAAAGGTACCCTCCTGGTGGCTTGAGGTAGAGGCTGCAACCAATTTGGGACTGGAAAGCCTTCAGTCCCCAGAAACTCAAATAGGGTGGGTAGCTCCTCTGGTTGCCGGAGGGTAAATGACAAGGGCCCTTTCCTCACTGTAAGTAACTGTAAGTGCGATGGGAAATCCCCATCTGTATGTGCAGCCCAGTTGACATAGCCTATCTAGGAGGGGCCGGAGTAATGCCCGACGTTGCAGAGTGGCCCTGGACAGGTCAGGAAGCAGTCTCACTTGGGCCCCATCAAAGTCGATGTCTCCTATCTCCCATGCTTTGCGCAGCAACAGTTCCCTGTGAGCATACCAGTGAAGGCAGATAACATCACGCGGCCTGTTGGGATCTGCCGAGCGTGCGCCCAGGGCGAGGTGCATCCGATCGAATTCAAGATCCTGTGCAGGAATAGAGGTGGCCAGCTGTTGGCAGATTGCCAGGACCGTAGGTTGCAATGTCTCCGGACTCCGTACTCCTTGATTGTTTGCCTGGGGTTTTACGTCTGGCCGGGCTCATGCCGAGGGAAAAGACGTGAGGTATCTGCTGGAGAATTAGAGAGATGGCAGGAGCACAGGCAAAACACTTCTTCACTCCGCCATTGCTAGACCACGCCCCCCCCCCCCGATTGAGGCTTTTCTATTGCCAAAAACTGCATTAAATTGAAATCTGAAATAGTTGTATCTGTCCATGATTACATTGATATTATTCCATATTAAAGAAAGAAAAATATTGCCTGAATCCATATTTATTATGCTTATATCAGTATTAGAAGACATCTACAGCCATGTTGGATTTGGATTATTGATAATATCATATCCAACATGGTTGATTGGCAGTATATGTCTTCTAATTCTGATATAAGCTAAATAAATTTGGATTCAGGCAATATTTATCTGTCTTTAATATGGAATAATTTCAATGTTTCCATGGGCAAATACAACTATTTCAGATTTCAATGTAATAATTACCTTATAAATGGCTAGTTACAGTCCTGCATTACTAACAGTTAAATTTTTCAGTTTGTTTACTCACCCCCCCAAAAATTTTTGAGAACCAGCCACTACTGTATCCTAGGACTATACCCTAGGACTAAATGACACTCACACATCATCATTATGTGACCAGTGCAGGAGGCATCTGATTAATGGATTGGTGTGTGCTTTAATTGTGGACTAAACAACTGCTCTATTCAAGGCCAGATTAACATAGGGGCTATTGGAGCTGCAGCTTCAGGCCCCTTCCTTAAGATAGGCCCAGCCCATTGGTGTGAGTGAGTCACTAATACTGCCCAGCCCTGCTCTGTATGCAGTGTACACATGATTGATATGTAAATTGGGACAGCATATTTTATTTGTTTTAACAAAAAAGTGTTTGCATTTTCATTTTATTTATTTTCATAAAAAGGACCACCAAAATCCTCAGCACCAGGCCTCTCCTGCTCTTAATCAGGCCCTGACTCTGTGCACTTAATGGCAAGTGCCCCCCCTTCCTACACACAGAGGTTAGTTTAGCTTTGCATTACATATTTACTTATATTTTAGTATATAACAGTATGTCTTGTTATTGAGAGATCACATTTAGTGAGACTTCAAGATGAGTATTCCTCTCAGATTCCCTCTGTGCAAATCCATGGGACTTTCCTATAGCCTGCTAAAAATATTTTTCATCAGGCTGTGAATACTTTTCCATTCCACTGAATAGACCAGGCACAGCACGGTGTGAGAAAGTGAATTTCACGCTTTGTTTGCATGGCGCTTTCTGTATTTCTACGAGCTCTTCTGAAAGAATTGGCTATGCTGCTTTCACTGGTAATATTTAATATCACACCTGCAGTATATTGAAGAAGTGGCTTTTCTGAACAGCAATTGTACACGGTGCAGATAGCAGACCGATACTACACTATCTGGCAAATTGTATTTAAAGTTCTTAGAAAGCAGCAAAATATTTTTTCTCAGATTTTTCCCCGCAGTGGATATTTCTAGTTGTATTATACCCAAATTGTATTTTAAAATAATGGAACAATAACAGTAAAATAAATATGCAATGCCACACCCTAGGACATATTTTTAAACAAATCAGATAAATCAACTACATTTTTAAGAGGATTTAAAGAAACCTCCCCATCTAAATTTATTTTAGCAGTTTTTCCAGTGGGGTGGATCAACAGGGATCATTCCTATGTCAGATGCTCATTATTGTCTGGAACTGCTAATGCTTACTAACCTTTAGTAGATATCTTGGGACCTAAAACCTAGGCTTAAGCCTATGTGAGTAGTGGTAGAGAAGCTCTGCAGCAGCAACTTCATTAGGATAGGTACGTATGATAACCCCTTCTATGACTTTTGAGGTATCTATCCTAGCAATAGCCTAGCCTAATTACAAAGTGTTAAAGGGAACTCACCAGGAGCTACCACAGTTGATTGGTTTTCAAAGGGTCATGCTCCAGGGATGTCATTCTTAGCTTTGCTTTATTACTTAGTGAATCCCTGACCAGGTATAAGCATGAACCACTGAAGTGTCTGGACACCAGAAATGCACATATTCGCTGTGGGTTATTGACACACTGTGAAGGCATACTAAAGTAAATCTAAAAATAACCACTTAAATTTCATATAAGCTTTATTGTGTAACTGTTTTTTCAAAAGTTGTTTTCTATATTGTTAAAGTGGTTGTAAAGACTAAAGGTTTTTTATCTTCATTCATTCTATGCATGAAGGTAAAAAATCTTCTGTGTGCAGCAGTCCCCCCAGCCCCCTCAATACTTACCTGAACCCCATTGCAATCCAGTGATGTGAATGAGAGCCTTGGCTCTCTGGGGACTCTCCCTCCTCATTGACTGAGACAGCAGTGGGAGCCATTGACTCCCGCTGCTGTCAATCACAGCCAGTGAGCCAATGAGGAGAGAGGGGGCGGGGCAGAGCCATGGCTTTGTGTGTGAATGGATACGCAGAGCAGTAGCTGGGCGGTGCGCCTGCTCGGGTGCCCCCATAGCAAGCTGCTTGCTGTGGGGGCACTTGGTAGGGGGGAGGGGCCAGGATCGCTGGTCGGGAACCCGAGAAGAGGGGTATTATTAGTATTATGTATTTTTATCTTTGAAATGCCTAAAAAAAAGTAAAGTAATTTATGCAAGACAGTATAACCAAAGGAAAGCATTGCTTGTTTAAATTAATAATAATAAAAAAGTATGTTCTACTTTGTTTTCTTAGGTGATGACAAAGTTATTGCTAAGTAAACAATCCCAAGGCTAAAATTTAAAAAAAAACTGTGCCCAAATGTCCACTTTTGTTAGTTAGATATAAATTGCCATATTTGTTTTCCTGAGTTTTCATCTGATCACCTGCACACCTGGCTGAAACCACAAGGAGCCATGCTGACCTACATTGCACAGGTATAGTCCACCGTTGTTACTATTAGGTAACCAATCCAGAATAATAATACGCAGTTGACGCTGGAGTTAATACATGTAGACTGAAAGTAGGGAAATAAAACACTGATATGAAAAAAGGAGTAAAAATGGTAATTTTTTTACAACACACAGAGATTTAGTATACTAAGGGGTGGATTTACGTAAGGCAAATAGACTGTGCATTTTGCAAGTGCAGTTGCTCCAGAGCTTAGTAAATGAGCAGAAGCTCTGCTTACTTCCATCATCCAATCATGTGCAAGCAAAATGCAATTTTATAAATTTTCCATGCATGTGATTGGGTACTCTTTGCAAAGTGAAGATTTACCTCATTTACTAAGCTCTGGAGCAGCTGCACTTTGAGAAGTGCACAGTCTATTTGCCTTTAGTAAATCAACCCCTAATTACATGCTTCCCAACAGTCCCGATTTTCCTGAGACAATCCCAAAAATTGGACCCTTATCCCCTTTTGAAGGCGCCCCAATCAAAATCCCGATATTATGCTTTTGTCCTGGGCATCAGGACTTTTTTTGGCAGTGTCACTGGCCGCCGCAGCTTCTGGCTATGAAAACATCTCTTTCCGGCTAGCAGGTCTCTTTCCCCTGTGTTCAGTGGAGAGGGGAGGGGCCTCCAATCCGTACAGCTAACCGGCATCAGTGTACAAGCAAATTGTCTACTTGTACATTGAAGAGAGAAACCAATTAGCTGTCTGGGTCTGAGGCCCCTCCCTTCTCCACTGAACACAGGGGAAAGAGACCTGCTAGCTGGAAGGAGATCCTGCGGCCATGTTTTCATAGCCATAAGTTGCGGCTAGTGGTTGGTCGGTGACAGGCTGCCTACAGAATACCAGGAGATCACCACAGAGCTGCCGTCCACCCCTTCGCTCAATTCTTAGCTGACGGTCAGAGGTGTATGGGGAGATGCTACAGGCACCAGTGACCACAGTTGCAGGTGAGTGGCCACAGGGTGATCTGCTGGACGTTCCGTGTGTTGGGGGAGGGGGGCACAGAGCTGGGTTTGAGTGGACGTTGACACCAGTGACCACGGACATCGTAGAGGGGTATGTGGAGACTGGCAGTCGATTCTTAACTCGCTTCCCCACCTGCCGTCGAGACACCACTAGAGGACCATAAGACATCCGTCGGACAGTGGCTGGTTGGTGATCGGCGTTGAATACCGATACTTTTGTACCGGCGTCCTAGAGGAAGGTCGATCGTCCAGAGAAAGGGGACACAAGTCACCTCTTCCCTCCCCGGAGTCTGGGTCTGTCGATTAACCAAAGAGAGAAGTTAC
>BLSH010138097.1:193452-208362 GCA_018402905.1 Glandirana rugosa
TGCAATGATTGACGGTTTGATTTAAAGTGACACACAGTCTTGAAATAATTGTGCAGAAGAGATGTGCAATGATTGACGGTTACATTTAAAGTGACACAGACTTTAAAAAGAAGTGTGAATAACAGATGTGCAATGATTGACGGTTTGATTTAAAGTGACACACAGTCTTGAAATAATTGTGCAGAAGAGATGTGCAATGATTGACGGTTACATTTAAAGTGACACAGACTTTAAAAAGAAGTGTGAATAACAGATGTGCAATGATTGACGGTTTGATTTAAAGTGACACACAGACTTGAAATAATTGTGCAGAAGAGATGTGCACTGATTCCCGGTTTCATTTAAAGTGATACACACATTTTGCAGAACAGTGATATGGGTACTCCCGGCTTATTTATACTTTTTTGACACAGTTTGAAGATGATTTTAGAACAGTTATATGGCCTCTAATGTTAATTAATACTTTTCAGACCCATTTTGAAGATGATCTCCATTTTTGCATTTTTTATGTTTTTATTTTTTCCCTGTCCCCATTTCTTTGTAGGTCACTTGTCCCACCCTTACCCACATTTCCTTCCTTTTGCAGACCTCTAGGACCTTCCAGGACTATTTTACAACATTTTTTGTACCTAAAAGTCCGGGTCTCCATTGATTTCAATGGGGTTCGGGGTCCGGGACAAAGTTCGGGTTCTGTCCGGACCCGAACCCAGACTTTGTCCCGAAGTTCGGCCGAACCAGCAGAACCCGGACTTCTAGAAGTTCGCTCAACTCTAGTCAGCACTTCTGGTTGTTGGAACGCACGCCAACTGAGACAGAGTGGCCTGCAGTACACAATAGGCTCTTTATGTCGGTGCTGATGGTAGCACCCTACAATGTAAGTGCAATATAATTTTTATATTCACTTATCTTTTAATAAACATTATTACACCATCTTGGAATAATATATTTTTTCTAGGACCTGGTGGTTGGTAATGTGAGAAGTAGATCTGGAAGGCCAGTGGTTGGTGCATTTGTACACAGCAGTACATATGTGGATCATCAAAACTGGGATCTGAGGAGTGTTATTGGGTGATAACCCTAAATACCTAAGGCGTGTGTAACATTTATGGTTGGTGAGTGTGCATTTTACATGCACTGTAGTGGAGCACTAATGGAAGCGGATTTAATCACTTTATACTTTTAGTGGCTGGAGGATTGAAAAAGGCCTATTTACACCTTCATATGGATCTTTATTATTCACATTTTTTCATGAATTTATGTTTATGGACTCATGTTCACTATTTTGTTTTTTATACATTTTTTCATACTTAAATTGTTTCGAGAAGTCGTCTAGTAGCACCTGGCTTTCCATTTATTATAGTTTAAAAGTGGGTTACCCACTTAAAGGGGTAGCTGCATATGTTCATTCACATTTACATATATATAAAAAATATCCTAATAGGTCGGTGCCATACTATATATATTTTTGATTAAAAAAATGTAACAGTCTTTATTAAAATGCAATAGTCCAAAACAAAATAGCTTACTTCAGCAAAACGAACATAAAACAGTCCAGTCCATAGTTCAATGGCACAAAATAAGATACTGGCACAATGCCAGCATAGCGGTTTCACACTGGGGTTTTGGAGTTTCCCAATCTGCTCCAGGGGCCAAAAAGAGGAGACTTTCCACAATTTAACATCTCTGGTTCAGTCTTAAACTTGTCTTCACTGCTCCTTAAAGTGTGTCCAGCTCCCCCACTTACTGCCAGGTGCCAACTGATTCCTCCTCCGTTTATGGAACCACACACAGATTGTTTAACCCTTTCGGGACTGAGGTCCTTGTAATCAGGGTTTGGAGGTTCTTCCCACCTAAAACTCTTTGGACTTCCAAAATTCTGGGTCACAAATAGGGACTTAGCAATCCAGAAAGTACTGAGAGTCAGTCCTCTCCTCCCTAGCCAGACTATCCTAGAACCTCTCACTCTGCATGGGTAAGAACCCCTGAGTACTCAACATACATTCAAAACTACACCCACATAATGGGGAGATATACCTGCCATTCAGGACCCATACCTGGGACCCTGTACATCACCAACACATTGAGGAAGTAATATTCTAACCAAATGGAGTAAAAACTTGTCAGATGTTCCAGCCCATTTCCACCCCACCCAAAGTTGCCATTTTTAATTGAGCTGTTCTGTCTAATTTTTACCACTGGTGCTCAATTATAGATAAATCATATTTTCTTACTGGGCAGTCTTCTAATAAATCTTAGATTTCACCCACAAATTTTGAAACAAACTTCTTGAAATTATAGCATGAGCTTAAGAAGGAAAGCAAATATTTAAACATGACTGACCTAAAGGCGTAGAGGAATTCCATTAGTCATCCACCAGGCATAACAACTAATCCCTTTAGGTACTGACTAAAGGTATGAGTTGTACACATCTATGGCTCGTTGGATAAAGTCAGTGTCTTACTTGCATTTCATCAGGCAGAGAACACATATATGAAATTCATAGATGTCAGCAAACTTGCTGACTGCTTCTCAGCCATTATGTTATAGTCAAATCTGTAACCCGTAACAAATTTCCTGTTGTTTTATGACAATATTAAATAATGGCACTTTGCTAGTGAAGAACATTTTTCAGCATCCCATTCTGTAAGTACAGATATCAGATTGAGATACTATAAAGGAACTTTACATTTTGGATTATTGCTTCTTTATATTGCATGAAAGAGAGAGGAGAGCAAGCATGCAGTTATAAATCACAGCAAGACAGGGAATGCAAAGTGCAAGTGAAGTTGAGAGGAGCAAGGTTAGCAACAAAGGTCAGTCTGAATAATAGCTAAGTTTCGCCCATAAGTTAATGAGCTCTGCAAAAGGTGACTGTAGAGTGGAATTAGTTTCTCCTAATAGGAAAACTAAGCCAATCGGCATGCATACAATGAGGACCAACCTTCAGTCAACCACTCAATGCCCGACCAGGTCCAAGATGGCTGATATCAATGCAGTTGACCCATCCGCCTGTGTGGATGAAAGCACTGTAGGTAAATCTCTAAAAAATTGTTATAGCCATGAAACTTTGCCTGTCGATTGCTTCCGCTATGTCAAATAGAAGAATCACATCTGTCAAAAAATAATTCAGTTCCTCCACCTTAAAACGTAACACGTTTTGAAATAAATACTCAAGTTTGCAGAAACTGGAATTCAAAATTGAAATCATTTCTGAATTTTAAAAAAATGTCTGCTGCAGGAAGGAATGAATATGGCAATATTTAAAAGTAATATTTGTTAACCACTTCAGCCCCGGAAGGATTTCCCATATTAGGACCAGAGCACGTTTTGCGATTCGACACTGCTTCGCTTTAACTGACAATTGCACGGTCGTGCGACGTTGTACCCAAACAAAATTTGCGTCCTTTTTTTCCCACAAATAGAGCTTTCTTTTGGTGGTATTTGATCACCTCTGCATCATTTCTGATCACCGCTATAAACAAAAAAAGAGCGACAATTTTGCAAAACAAACAATATTTCTTACTTTTTGCTAAAATACAAATCCAAAAAATATATATAAAAAAACAAATGTATTCATCGGTTTTGGCCAATTTATATTCTTCCTCACATTTGTGGTAAAAAAATCGCAATCAACGCTTATTGATTGGTTTGCGCAAAAGTTGCCACGTTTACAAACTATGAGAATTCATTTCTGGCATTTTTTACACTTTTTTGTGACCGCTGACATTGATACAGCAATCAGAAATTTAAATATCCACTGATTACTGTAAAAATGTCATTGGCAGTAAAGGGGTTAACCTGCAGGGGGGAGTGAAGGGAACCGTGTTCCCTAGGCGTGTTCTAACTGTGAGGGGGCTGGGCTGGCAGGGGCACCAGAGATCTAATTGATCCCAGTGACAGGGATCAGTAGATCTCTCACATGCCGCCTGTCAGAATGGGAAACCGCCGTGTTTCGGCGGTTCCCTGTCCTGGCTCTGTCACAGGGCATCGCGAGTCGCAGGCGGACATCGAGTCCGCCCAACCCGTGGCCCCGCTCAGGGAGCGTGCGAGGGGCACGAGCGCGCCGGCATGCGTTTGCCCCCTAGCCAATGTGCACTAAAGTGAAGACTATAAGCACCGATTCGTAGGACAGAGCCATGCTGTCACTGCTTATAGTCTATGGTGGTCGGCAAGCGGTTAATCAGAGCAAAAAATTAGCGGCCCTTACTATCACACAGAAAAATAACTTTATCACAATTGACACAAAATAGCAAAACCTTTCTTGCATTAAATTACCATTAGATAATGCTCTCTGTTGTCTAATGTAGGTAAGTCCATGTGTCCTAGTAAGGGCACTGTCTCATTTAGTTACAACAGCTATATGGAAAGTGATCATGTTGCCAAATCATTCATTGCAGCAAACGTTTCCCATGAGATTATTATTGCATTTAAATTATTTTAAGCATGTTATTTGCCTATAAATTCCTCCATTTAATATGCATCTTAAAGTCCTGGGACTGCTGCTGGGGGCTGCCATTTTGGATATGATGTCAGCATCCCTGGCATACTCACAGCTGTATACAGTATAATAGTTCCCTTCAGTCCTCCCCTCAAAAGCTACATAAAAGGTTATATAGAGAGGTGAGTGGAGTGGTGGAAAAGCTTGGTCAGTAATTAGACACTGCCAAAATAGTAGAATGGAAGAGTGGGTACATATAAAGTACCCACGACATGGGATTGTAGTGGCCACGGTTTCCTTAAAAAAAGAAAAAAAAAAAAAAAATATATATATATATATTGTGACAGCTGGCGGGTAAAGACGCCGGGTTGCGTGCAGGATGGCAGGTACATTTGCCCTAGATTTAAGCTATATGCAGACTTATACCACTAAGGTGAGTCATGCAGGTGTAGAGGTAATGAGCGCAGCTGAGGTGAGCTGGCTCATTAAGGCCTCTACAAGAACTTCCAGCAAGGATAGGTGAGTGCTCCACCCTGGAACCATGTTCTGTGTCATGTAAACAGACTGGGGAGTGTAACAGCTTGTCTGGTAAGTAGCCTGTGTGGCTGACTGTCTTCAGTGAGAGATAGGAGCTTTGTACAGCGGTAGGCTGTACCCAGCTGACAGACAGGGAAACCTATTGTGTAGTCAGTGGCCAAGTGGCCTAGGATTTATTTTGTTGTCTGTTTTTGTTTGGCTGTTTTTTTTTCACATTGTAACTACCGTGTTTCGCCGAAAATAAGACATCCCCCGAAAATGAGACCTTCCTACAGGTTTCGTTCGTTGTGAAATATAAGGCATCCCCCCAAAAATAAGACATTGCCGATAATAAGGCATCCACCCCGACAATAAAGCCCTCCGGCTCTGTCTCGGAATGAAAATTACCGGTAATTAACCATAAACTGGTTACTACGGTCACTGCTGTGTGGAGGCGGAGCGGATGTCGGAGTGAGCGGTGAGCGCGGGGGGGGAGAGGAGGAGGCAACTTTTGCGACTGTGGTGTGAAGAACAGGAGGATGAGAGCGGACGGGAAGCGGCGAAGGTGAGTGCTTGTCTGTCTCTGGTGACACAGCCTGAGGCTCGCAGCCGCCCTCATGATGTCAGTGGCAGACCCTGCTCCAGCCCACGTCCAGGCCCCAGCCAGCCCAGTGACAGTCCCCAGGGCCAGGCAGGCCCCAGCTAGGCCAGCGCAGTGACAGTGTATGGTGAAGGTGTACACTGGCACAGGGGTGTGGGGGATCACTTACTGTAAAATGACACAGGAGGATCAGAGGGGGCAATTAAAATGACACAGCAGGATCAGAGGGGGCAATTAAAATGACACAGGAGGATCAGAGGGGGCAATTAAAATGACACAGGAGGATCAGAGGGGACAATCAAAATGACACAGGAGGATCAGAGGGGGCAATCAAAATGACACAGGAGGATCAGAGGGGGCAATTAAAATGACACAGGAGGATCAGAGGGGGCAAATAAAATGACACAGGAGGATCAGAGGGGACAATTTAAATGACACAGGAGGATCAGATACCGTATTCTTCTTCATGGGAAAATAAGACATCCCCTGAAAATAAGACCTAGCACATCTTTGGGAGCAAACATTAATATAAGACACTGTCTTATTTTTGGGGAAACAGGGTAGAGGAAGCCAGGGGCAGTTTTTTTTTTTTTGTGAAAGGCCAGCATGGAAGAAATACTGAGGCAGCTTGCTGTAGCAAATGCTAATCCGCAACAAATGAATGCTAACCAACAACAAACGAATGCTAGTCTACAACAAGCAAATCAGCAGCGAGCTCTCCAGCAATATATGGGAGCCCAACAGCAATCTGAGGCTCGCTTAATTGAACTGTTGCAGAAGCAAGAGCAGAGACTTCAACAGCAAATGGATGCCATACCACAACAGCATCGACAGACCAGTGAGGCGAGTGGTTCCAGGAATACATCATCATTTTGTGTGAGCCGTTTATTGCCAAAAATGACTGGGGAGGATGATCCAGAAGTGTTTCTGACCACATTTGAAAGGACTGCAGAAAGAGAAAAGTGGCCTAAGGAGCAGTGGGCTGGATTGGTGGCACCTCTATTGGCTGGTGAATCGCAGAAAGCGTATTATGATCTAAAGCCGGACCAAGCAAAAGACTATGTTGTGCTAAAAACAGAAATATTGGCACGGCTGGGTGTCACCCTGGCTGTCCGGGCTCAGCGTGTGCATAACTGTACTTTCCAACTTGAAAAGCCCCCTAGGTCGCAAATGTATGATCTCATTCACCTGGGCAGGAAGTGGCTGCAACCTGAAACTTTGACAGCACCAAAGATTGTGGAACATGTGGTAATGGATCGGTTCCTGAGATCTATATCTACTGCTATCCAAAAGTGGGTAAACCATGGAAACTCGGACATGGCAGACAAGCTTGTGGATCTGGTAGAGAGGTACTTGGCTACAGAGAACCTGACCACCTCTCCCAGGGACTCACAGACTTTCCACCCTAAAACCAGACCATCTGCAGCGGCGGGTAAGATGACATCAAGGGGTAAGGGTGGAGAGAGTGAGATGGCAGGAAGTTTGCATAATGTATGGTGACTACAGTCGCAGGAAGCAGTGAAAAAGTTTATTTGTTATCGTTGCCGGCAAGAGGGACATATTGCAGCCAATTGCCCAGTTGTGGTTGAGCCTATGGAGCGTGACTATCTAAGAGACAGACGTCAGTCGCTGTTTGCGACAGTTGCATGCACTGCCACTCGGGGAACTGAAAAACATTTATGCAAAATGTGTATTAATGATAAAAGTGTTGTTGTGTTGCTAGTTTCAGGTAGTCTGATAACATTGATCAAAGCTGAATTAGTTACTACAGAGGTCTCTGGGAATAACAAGGTGGCTGTTATTTGTGTACATGGGGACACCAGAGAGTATCCTGTGGCTAAAGTGGTTTTTGAGACCCCCAAAGGTAACATAACTCATCATGTGGGGTTGGTGCCTCACTTACCACATGATGCTATTGTGGGGAGGGATTTTCCAGAATTCTGGGAACGATGGGATAGTCCTGAACCCCCCACAGAGGCCCTAGAGGCCAGGAAGAGGAATCCCAGGTATCCTCTGAGAATGGTGAGACTTCTCCAGATTTTCCCTTGTCGGTGTTGGCAGGAGAGACTCGGGAAACTGGGGAGGAACCAACATCTTCAGACAAAAACATGCCGTATGTAGAGTTCTCTGATTTAGAGGTTCACAGGGAAAATTTTGCCACAGAACAGGTAAAAGACTCCACCCGGATAAAGGCACAGGAAAATGTGGTGAAGATAGATGCTGAACTAGTGAACCCAGAGCAGTCCTGCAGTTACCCTTACTTTATGGTGGAAAGGGATCTCTTGTATCGGGTTGCCCAAAAGGCGGATGAAACCATTGAGCAACTTGTGGTACCCAAACCCTATAGAAAGAGTACTGTCCAGTTCTGGAGACCTCACTTACAAAAAGATATTGATAAGATAGAACAAGTTCAGAGATGGGTAACAAAAATGGTGAAAGGTCTGGGACTGGGAGATAAAAGATATCAAGAGCGACTTCAAGAACTTAATATGTACAGTCTGGAGGAAAGAAGAGAGGGGAGACATGATTGAAACCTTTAAATACATCAAGGGGGTGAATTAGGTTCAGGAGGGCAGTCTTTTCAATATGAAACCAAAATCAAGAACACAGCGACATGACCTCAAACTAACTGGTGGGAAGTTCAAAACTAATCTTAGAAAGTATTATTTTACTGAAAGGGTGGTTGATGATTGGAATAAACTACCAACAGAGGTTGTGAGACAGTCAACAGTAAATGGCTTCAAACATGCTTGGGATAAACATAAATCTATAGTAAGACAACAAGGTTAATGTGGGAAAAAAAAAAAATTAAAAAGGGGCAGACTCGATGGACTACTCAGTCTTTTTCTGCCGTCACTTTTCTATGTTTCTATATTTCTAAGTTGGTATTGGAATTAGCCCACAATTAGGCACATTTTGAGAGGTTATTTGGGGGCAGAGAAAACCAGAGAGAGAGTATTGTAAAGGTTCTATTGGCCTGGGGTCATGAAGAAAATAGAAAATTATTGTTCCTCCTGCCCTGTGTGTCAGAAGTTGGCACCTTTGTTGCATTTCCGTAACCCACTGGTACCTCTCCCCATCATTGAGGTTCCCTTTGAGAGGATCGCAATGGATTTGGTAGGGCCGATCCTGAAGTCCTCTAGGGGGCATCAGTACATTTTTGTCATAATGGACTATGCCACCCGCTATCCTGAAACGATCCCTCTTAGAAATACCTCCACCAAGACAATAGCCAAAGAGCTATTTCTGGTCTTCAGCCGTGTGGGTATTTGTAAGGAATTGCTTACAGACCAGGGTACCGCATTTATGTCCAGGGCAATGAAAGAGCTGAGCAAGTTGTTCAAAGTGACACAATTACGTACATCTGTGTATCACCCGCAAACCGATGGGTTGGTTGAAAGGTTCAACAAAACCCTAAAACAAATGTTAAAAAAGGTGGTGGATCGAGATGGAAAGGATTGGGACTGTTTAATACCCTACCTGATGTTTGCTATTCGGGAAGTACCACAATCCCCTACCGGGTTCCTGCCCTTCGAGTTACTCTATGGGAGACAGCCAAGAGGGCTGTTGGATATCGCCAAGGAAACTTGGGAAAGTGAGAGTTCTCCCCACCGGAGTGTGATTGAGCATGTTGCTCTAATGCAAGATAGATTTGCACAAGTAATGCCAATCATCAAGGAACACTTGGCCCAAGTGCAGTTAGCACAGCAAAGGGTGTATAACCGCAAGGCCAAGACCCGTAAATTCCTGGCCAAATGGCAGGGCCCTTACGAGATAACTGAACAAGTGAGTGAAGTGAACTACAGGGTCAGACAACCAGGATGGGGAAAGCCAGAACAGATATACCATATTAATCTGTTGAAAGCCTGGAGGGATAGGGAATCCCTAGTCACAGAAACCTTGGTATCGCAGACTCAGTCTGATTGCTTAATTCCTGAGGTGGGAATAGCAATCACCTTATCAAAACTCCAAAAACAGGAGGTGAAAGAGTTTGTGCTCTGCAACAGAGAGGTGTTCTCTGAGCTGCCGGGACAAACATCTAGGGTAGTGCATGACATTATCACCCCGCCAAGTGAAAGGGTAAAAATTAAAACCCTATCGAATACCGGAGGCTTGACGGGAGGCAATTCAAGGGGAAGTTCAACAATGCTTGAATTAGGTGTGATATAAGAGTCCCAGAGTGACTGGTCCAGCCCGATCGTTTTAGTGCCCAAACCCGATGGGAGCTGGGGATTTGGTAACGGTTTCCAGCAGTTGAATAAAGTTACAAAATTTGACACCTACCCCATGCCACCCATAGATGAACTGATCAGAACAGCCCGATACATGACAACCCTTGACCTCACGAAGGGGTATTGGCAAATTCCACTAGCTGAGTCAGCGAAGGAGAAAACGGCATTAGTAACACCAGAGGGGGCATTCCAATATAAAAGAATGCCGTTCGGTTACAGAATGCACCAGCCACGTTCCATGGACAAAATTCTGGGGCCCCATCAGAAGTATGCTGAACCCTACTTGGACGATGTGATTATCCACAGTACAGGTTGGGCCTCACATCTGCCAAAAGTGCAAGCTGTACTAGACTCCATTGGACAGGAAGAGACCAAATATGTGGGGTACACTATTGGGAGGGGAGTGATAGAACCCCAAATCAACAAAGCCATAAATAGCTGGCTGCGCCCCAACAGCAAGAAGCAGGTTTGAGCGTTCCTCGGAATTGCTGGATACTATTGGCGATTCATTCCTCACTTTGCTTCGCAGGCCATGCCCCTAACCAACCTGACAAAAGGGAGAGAGTCTACCATGGTGAAATGGACCCCAGAGGCTTTGAAAAAAGCCTTATGTAGCCAACCAGTGCTGTACTTCACTAAGGACTTTGTGGTACAGACTGATGCGTCAGACGTAGGCTTAGGAGCAGTATTGTCCCAGGTCTGGAATGGAGAAGAGCACCCAGTCATTTACCTTAGCAGGAAACTAAAACCCCACGAAGAAAACTATGCCACAATTGAGAAAGAGTGTCTAGCAGTGAAATGGGCGCTAGACTCCCTGCGATATTATTTGCTGGGTAGACACTTTAATCTGATTACAGACCATGCACCCTTAAAGTATATGGCTCAAAATAAGGAGACCAATAGAAGGGTAAATCGGTGGTTCCTGGCCCTGCAAGAATACAGCTTCACCATAATGCATCGGCCTGGTGTTCAAATGGGGAATGTGGATGCCTTGTCTCGGGTACCTGCGTGCCTGACTGCCTGTGTTACAAACCACAGTTTGAAACAAGAGTGGGGGGGTATGTGACAGCTGGCGGGTAAAGACGCTGGGTTGCGTGCAGGATGGCAGGTACATTTGCCCTAGATTTAAGCTGTATGCAGACTTATACCACTAAGGGGAGTCTTGCAGGTGTAGAGGTAATGAGCGCAGCTGAGGTGAGCTGGCTCATTAAGGCCTCTACAAGAACTCCCAGCAGGTATAGGTGAGTGCTCCACCCTGGAACCAGGTTCTGTGTCATGTCAACAGACTGGGGAGTGTAACAGCTTGTCTGGTATGAAGCCTGTGTGGCTGACTGTCTTCAGTGAGAGATAGGAGCTTTGTACAGCGGTAGGCAGCTGACAGACAGGGAAACCTATTGTGTAGTCAGTGGCCAAGTGGCCTAGGATTTATTTTGTTGTCTGTTTTTGTTTGGCTGTTTTTTTTTCACTTTGTAACTAGTGAGAATAAACTACCTTTTTGCTTTTATCTGAAACTGCTGTCTCGCTGTGCCTAAATTGTGTAGTGAACCCTTCCAGGGGGTCAAACACACCCGCTGCCGAGCTAACCCCCTTACAATATATATATATATATATATATATATATATATACACTTTTGATCTGGCTACACCTTTAAATCCTGAGGAGACATGTCACATGTAGTCCGGGCGGGAAACACGGGTTTTGAACGTGTGCTGCATGTGTAGGTCGGGCGCGAAACATGTGTTGGGGGGCTAAATAAGGCCCCCCGCAGGGACCCCCCATCACAGTTGACCTAGGATCAGTCTGTTGAGCTCCAGCGGCTGTGATACTGGGCTATAATGCGGGAGCTCACCTGTCCTGATTAGGTCATGAGGACGCTAGTCTGTAGGGTACTGGAGAAGGCGGCATCAGAAGGAGAGGAGTGACTGCTGAGGTGGCTGTCAGCGGCCAAAGAGGTACTGGAGCCTGTGCCAGAAACGGTACTCCCGCCGGAGATTCCACATGCTCCTGAAGCCGAGACTACTCCGCCTTTGCCTGCCAGCCCAGCCGTGAGCCAGCGCTCTCAAGGCTTCAGCGTAGCCTTTCTCCCGAATGCCCGGGGTCCTCTGCATTGGAGGAGCTGAGGGAAAGGAACCGCCTATGGGAAGTCTTTAGGTAATCCACAGCCTTTATCTAAGTCTTCCTCTTCTCCTGCAAATGTCTGGTCTGCTCCTGTGCCAAATGTTATTTTGCCCTCTGTTCCTCTTATTTCCAATGCTAGCAGTGTTAACACTGTTATGGATGCAAATGTTTCAGTTGCCAATGTTAACACTTCTATACTAGACATGTGCAGAGCTAAAAAATTTGTTTAGTTCCGTTTCATTTCGACGTATTATTTACATACGTTTGTTTAGTTAGATTAGTTTCATTTGTTTCATCCGTTTTCAGAATTTGTTACGTTTATTCGTTTTCGAATCGATTCGAAAACTTTTCGAATCAATTTCGAATAGTTTTCGAATTCGAAAAGTTTTCGAATTCAAATCATTTTCAAATTCAAATCGTTTTTGAATTTGGAATCATTTTCGAATTTGAATAGTTTTCCAATTTCCAAGGAGAATGGAGTGGAGTGGAAAGTGGTGGTATAGAAGGGAAGAAGATAGAATACAATAGAGTGGAATATAACCAAAAATGAAAGATAATATAATGTGGTGAAGGAGAACAGAGCTGTTTTACTCTGTTGTATTCTATTATTTTGTTTTCTGTTATATTCTTTTCTAGTCTATTGTTTTTGGTTTTTTTTCAGTTCTATTCCTTTGTTTTCTATTCTATTTTGTTCTCTTTGGAAATTGGAAGTCTATTCAAATTTGAGGATTGTTCGAATTCGACTTTGAAAACGATTCGGAAATTATTTGAATTCGAATTTCGTCTGAATTTTTTTTGTTATTTCGGATTCGTTTAAATTTGGTACTATTGTAATTTAGACATTCGGATACATCTGAATTTTCCAAAAATTCACCTGAATTTTAATTCAGAATGAAACGAACCACACATGTCTATCCTATACCTGTATCCTATTATAAGGAAGTCATGCCCTGTGAAATGTCTACGCTGGGATTTCATTTAGTTCATCGACAAAGGAAAAAATTTGGAAAGGAGATTTCATTGACCTATTTTCTCTACTTCCTAATAACAAGGAATTTCCTAATAAAATTGAGAAGAGATTAGGCATCGTACTGCTTCTAGATCATTCCACAATTGGTTGCAGTGGTTTGTTCCAACATCTGGAGCATATGCGTGAAGTATATAAAACCTTTGGTGGGCTGGGTTGATATAATTACAATGAATCTTTCCGACAGAAATTAGTTGTATACCCTAATCTTAAATAGGGTATGAAAGATGCAGGTTTATGGCTAAACCTCATCCTTCCGCAAAAAAAAAGTTTGTTTGCTATGCATATAATTAATCCCAGTGAATCCAACTACACAGTTATTGTCATGAACCTGTAATACATTTCATGCCCTGTCTGTTTGCTTACCTCTCTGGTTGCGTCAGCCTAGAGGCCATGCACATCAACACCTGTGTGCTAAGTAATCTTCCCTCAGTGAACTCCACCACAGTCTTCAATTAAGGAGACACTATTTAAGACCATGTGCTGCAAGCCTCGTTGCCGATCAATATTGTGTGTTTGCTTCTATCGTGTGCCCTTTGTTCTCATGTACCAATCTTGGTGTGTTCATGACCTTCCTTGTCTGCTAGTGACCCTGATCTCCGCTTATACTTTGACCTTCCCTGTCTGCCAGTAACCCTGACCTTGGCGTGTCTCCTGACTATTCTATCTGCTTGTAGCCCTGACCCTTGGCTCTCCCACTGACCTACTCTTGCTATCGTTCACTGCTGCTTCCTCTCCAGTTACCTGTAGTTTGCCGTGAGCATGAGCTGGGGGACCCAGGGGGCTGCGGCCTGGATCTAGTTGCAGCCAAGTCCATCCTCACCACCAGAGGCTCTGGTGAACACCTGCTGGCTCTTAGACTCCACGCCCTGGGGAAGCCTATGCTCTAGCTCCCTGTGCAATCTGTGTCAGGGTCCCAGTAGTCCCACTTCCCTGCACAATCCTGATCTCTAGTCACAACAGTCAGCTATAGGTCCACAACCTTAGCGGCGTGCTTCGCAACCTTAGCGGTGCGCTTCGCACTTCAGCGGCGCGATTCGCACCTCACGGCACTCATCTGTCACCTGAACCCAGGTGACCTGACATTGGTATTTACCCCCATGCCAATCGCAAACATTTCATGAGACCAAAGACCCATTTTGAAAATATGTGCAGCACCGGGACACCTATAGAAAAAGCTACCTCTCTGATGTATAGTTGGCTACAAGCCAACTCAGGGGAAATTGCCTCAAAACAGAGAGAAGATTGGGAGCCAGCTTTTAACACTACCTTTATGGATGAACAATGGCTCAGTGCATGCACGTTGGCACACAAGTGCTCTATCAGCACTAGTATACAAGAAACGGCATACAAACTCTTGACCAGCAGGTATATCACTTCTACCAAGCTGCATGTATGGTGCCCAGATACGCCAGGCATTTGCTGGTGTTGTGGCGATGTCGGGGGCACCATGCTCCACATTTGGTGGGAATGCCCATTGATAATCACTTTCTGGAAGACTGTATGCAAGCAGATACAACACATTACAGAGGCAAAAATACAGCTGATGCCAGAATGCTGCCTGCCATCTCAAACTGCTCCCTAAGTAAGCCAGAACCATAATTCCAAAACACTGGAAAACCCCACAAGTCCCTACAATGTTGGAGTGGCTGAGTTCAGTAGACACCATTTACAAACTAGAGGAACTGACAGTCATTGCCTCAGAAAAAGTAGAAGAATGTAATAAATTGTGGAGACCTCGGGTTATCTTTAAATACTGCATATGACAGGTTGCAACGTGGCTGATTCCCCCTGTAAGAGTGTCATGTGGATAACACAGTTATTTTAGCATGGATATACAAGTTATTATTACATGGTTACTGAGATCAAAACAATCTCAGATGGATAGTATACAGAATTTTATGGACTTTACCCAGAGTGTATATTACCCCCCCCCCTTTTTTTTTCTCCCTCTTTCCCCTATACTTGTTCCCTCCC
>BLSH010138097.1:227280-240042 GCA_018402905.1 Glandirana rugosa
AAAGTGACCGCCCCCCCTCCATGCAGCGGCTTCCCTGTCCCCTGCCTCTCCACCTCCTACCACTCCCTTACACCTAAAACTGTCTCCCCCTCTCCTTTCCTATCCCTTTCATCCCCTTCCCCTCCCCAGCACTGACCCCCCCCACACCCGATCCGAGCCCCCCTAAACCCGGCGTTCGATAAGGTTAACTGGAGGTTCCTACGTCTATCGTTGGAGCAGATTGGTTTAAGGCCTCTTTTATCTCTAAAGTAATGTCTTTGTACTCACATTCCTCAACATCCGTACTAGTCAATGGTACTACACGCCAAGGTTGCCCGTTGTCCCCTCTCCTATTTTTCCTGGTGATAGAACATCTAGCAAACACCATCCGACAAAATGTCTTGATCCAAGGAACTCCCTCTGCCCATCACAAACTATCCCTATATGCGGACGATTTATTGGTATACGTACAGCAACCACATATCTCCCTACCTTCATTATTCTCAGAATTTTATCGATTTGGGATGCACAGCAATTTTGAACTTAACATATCTAAAACAGAAGCTCTTAATATTTCCTTGCCCCCCCAACGATATCCTCATTAATTATTCCTTTCAATGGCAACCAAAAGGCATATTGTATCTTGGGGTTATGATCCCTTCCAACCTATCAAATATATTTGTGCTAAATTATATTCCTCTCTTCACAAAAATATGGAAGGTATTAAAATCCTGGAGGAGCTCCTCCTTACCTTGGTTTGGGCGCATTAACACCTTGAAAATGGATACCCTACCCAAGATACTATATTTCTTCCAAACAATACCAACCTTAGTCACAAAATCCTTCTTCCTCACCCTGCGATCCCCATCCATTAGATGTCTCTGGAATAGAGGCTTTTCTGGGGTCAAATACAACTTTCTCACCCTCCCAAAACTGCAAGGCAGCACATGACTCCCCGACTATGAACTATACTACAAAGCGACTCTTGCCACCCACATATTGGAATGGTTCCCACGCCCATTCACAAAGTCCTCAGTCATGGTCGAGCAGGATTTAACCCCAATTGACCTCCGTGCATTCCTTTGGGGGAATAGATCCTCCCTTCCCCTACTGACATCAGCTTCTCCTCTCACACTTGCCACACTTAAGGTATGGTACAGGAGGGGCCTAGGTTCGGTCTTATCATTCAACCCCTCTCCCTTAACATCCCTACTCGATAATCCCAGTCTTCCCGAAGGCATAAGGGCCCATACAGTTGGGCCTTCCTCCCGCTCCACATGGCCTCAAGCCTATAAATTCATTCACCCCTGTACAGGTACACCTATTACGCCTTTCGGCCCCTGTGACTGTCTCACTAATCTACATATTTGCTCTTTCACTAAACATCTATCTCTCTCATTCCACATCCACCATCCCCTCACGGAATATGAATGCCTGTGTAACCAAAAAGATACGCCAAGACATTTGCTATCCACCCTATACAGCCTAATTCAAGCTCCCACTCATGATGACTTCCCACCTTACACAAGGACATGGTCCACAGACCTGGGGACAGAATTCTCGAGAGTGGAATGGCAAACTGTCTTCCATTTCACACATAAATCATCAATATCTTGCTAAACCTTGGAAAGAAAATTATAAGATTTTATCACGGTGGTACAAAGACCCCCCGCTTTGCACCGTATCTTTCCCTCAACACCTGACATATGCTGGCACTATGATTCAGCAGTGGGCACCTACCACCACATCTGGTGGGAGTGTGAGAGGATCTCACCTTTCTGAATACAGGTATTCACGATTTATAATACCCTTTGTGATGAAAATATTGACCCAACTTCTGCTATGGCTCTTCTTTCCATGTTCCCTGGCTATATAGCCTCCCAAAAGAAATGTCTACTATGATTTTTTTCTTTCCACAGCTAGGCAACTCATACCACTCTATTGGAAGACTTCCAATACCCCTCCACTCTCGCAGTGGGTTGCTACCATGAATGACACCATGAGAATCGAGGAAATGCTAGCATTAGATAATAATACCTTTGAAAAATACAAGATACTATGGTCAGTATGTGCTACTCATCATCAGATACATTAGAGACTATGCTCTTGACCCAAATAGAATAGTATCCCTTTCCACCATGAAATACACTCTGTAAGCAGAGACATCGCCTATCCTCATGGCATCCTATTCTCTAACTTCCAGTGGAACACCTCTCTCCCCTTTCTTTATCCCATCTTCTTTCTCTCTTCACCCTACCTATCTTACTTCTTTGCCTCCACCTCTCAGAGGTACTAAAATCCTGGTCCCCTACCCTTCTCTTTCCCTCTTTTCTTACTCTATGTTTAACCACTTACCAACCGGAAGGTTTTCCAGCTTTAGGACCAGAGCACTTTTTGCGATTTGGCACTGCGTCACTTTAACTGACAATTGCGCAGTTGTGCGACGTTGCACCCAGACAAAATTTGCGTCCTTTTTTCCCACAAATAGAGCTTTCTTTTGGTGGTATTTGATCGCCCCTGCGTCATTTGTGATCCCCGCTATAAACAAAAGAAGAGCGACCATTTTGCAAAAAAACCCAAATTTCTTACTTTTTGCTAAAATTCAAATCCAAAAAATAAAAATAAAAAAACATTTTTTTCACCAGTTTTGACCGATTTATATTCTTCCTCATATTTGTGATAAAAAAAATCACAATTGGCGTTTATTGATTGGTTTGCGCAAAAGTGGCTGCGTTTACGGATGATGAGAATTCATTTCTGGGGTTTTTTTTTTTTTTTTTCTACTAGTAATGGAGGCGATCTGCAATTTTTAGCGGTACTGCGATATTGCAGCGGACATGTCAGACATTTTTGACACTTTTTTGGGACCAATGACATTTATTCAGCGATCAGAAATTTAAATGTCCACTGATTACTGTATAAATGTCATTGGCAGTGAAGGGGTTAACCTGGGGGGGAGCTAGGGGTTAACTGTGTTCCCTGGGTGTGTTCTTACTGTGGGGGGGTTGGGCTACCATGGGCATGAGAGATCTAACTGATCCCAGTGACAGGGATCAGTAGATTTCCCATGCCTGCACTGTCAGAATGGGAAACTGCCGTGTTTACATCGGCGGTTCCCCGTTCTTTCCCTGTGGCCGCTCATCATGGCTCGCCGGCGGACATCAGGTTCACCCGAGCCGCGGGCACACTCCTCAGGAGTGCGGCGGACGCGCGCCCCCTAGCGGCTGCTTGCAGATCGCCGTCTTTTTACGGTGATTCGCGCTCAGCATCCCAAGTGCCGCCGTGAAAACACGGCACGCGGTCAGGAAGTGGTTAAAGGAATATGTTTGTATTGGGCAGAGATCTACACGTGAAATATAAACATTTCGTAAATATAATGTGTCCTGTTATTCTCAATGTTACATGGAAATGCATCTTTTCACGTTACCTTATCTCTTACCCAACTATGGGCGATAGCCGTTATCTGGCTTTTCTACCTATTGGAATGCATGTATGACATTTCCTTGTATTTTCTCCATGTTATTACGAATAAAAACATTTTCGGCCCTAAACCCCATCACCGCAGCTTCCATCAAGGTATCCTTCCTCTACCACTCCTGCCAGCTTCAGGTGCTGCATGGGGCTTAGGGGTGATCCAGATGTGTCCCCCTCACCACTCAGATCACCCCCCCATACCGCCCCGCACCCCCATCCATCGCCGCTCCAAGCGGCATCCCTCCTTCCCCTCCTGCAGCCTGCAGCTTCTGCCTGCATTGGGCTGACAGGCTGGGGATCGAGGCGGGGGAGAACGGTGGGGGTGAAGTTGGGGCTTGGGGGACTTGGTATGTATGTGTATACCAAGCCCCCCCATAGTACAGGGTATATAGGCAGCGATCACTATAGATCGCTCCTATATGCACTGACAGCTCATACAAATGTATCACTCGCTGATCATAGTAAACAGCGAGCGATACAATGTAATAGACTGTCATTTTATGAATGAATGAGAAATCTCTATACAGATTTCTCATTCATTCAAGTGCTACAGAGAAAGGGACGCTTCAGTTCCTTTCTCTGTCTCAAAAAAAGAAATATGGGGGTCTGTTTAGAAGAAGGAGAAGCTGATATTTATTCGCTATTCTGACAAGTGGGTGGGTTTGAGGCGCAGTGTTCTGTGTCCTGAGCCCAACCTTTTTCAAGCCAATTAGAGCCTCAGGGTTCTAATCATGTGGCTTGAAAAAAAATAACTGTACGTGGATGGGAATAGAAGTTGTAAGAGTGCTAAAATAAAAGTAGGTGCTCCGAAGGACTCAGTGGGGTGACCAGTGGGCATATTCGGTGGGACAGCCAGTGGGCGGGCCCTGGAGAATGTTGGTGGTCAGGCCCTGGGGGACCTAGGCCTGAAGCTGTGTAAGGGGTCCCAAAATTTCTGATGGCAGCCCTGAAGGCATGTTTCACTATTGTTACTAGCAGGGAACTCATCCTGAGAAATGACATTCAACAGTTGCTGAAATTGGATGAATTTACACAAGAAGTGGCCGCACATACAGTAGGCTGCAAGAAACCAGCAATGATGATATGCAAAAAGGGCTGAAATATTTTAATAAAGAAAATGATGATTGTTTATGATACACAGTGATTTAGCAAACTAAATGTCATCCAGTTAGGGTTTACATATACCTCCTAATACTTCTAATACTAAGTAACAGCTTCTAATTTGTATGCTCTTGCTCTTGCATAATCTGACCACGCTTGGCCAGAATCGACATGGAAGTAAAACCTAGATATTTAAAATGAATCACAGCGCTAAATTTGGGTAAAACCTCCAAGGGTAATACACATATATATATAAAGTTGCTGCTGCTTCTAATTCAGATTAAACAGAAAATAAAATGAAAACACAACGATACGACGACTCTGTTGAACGGTAGGAGCTGATGGTGACGCCGCGGCGATATGTGAGTGAGCTGCGGTCTGACACTGGCTATACACCACACAATATTTTGGATCTGAATGGCTGTTGAGTTATGTTTTGTATGTAAGCGCATTTTAATTGGAATTAAAGTCCGGATGTTTTAAATGATACACTATGAGAAGCTGTCTTTTTCACTCCCCATGTTATGAGCACTGTTTCTGAAGAGATTACGGAGACAACAGGGAGCTTTACTTATTTGATAAGCTGTTTGAACATGATACATCTGGTGAGCCTCAGTGTGTTTATGTTTTACACATGGTGATATTGGGGGAGGAAGAGAAGGACTTTTGCGAACATTGATTATTCTTCTCACCACTTTTGGACGTTGAGCACATGCACTTTATATGTTTATTACAGCTCTTCGTTTTTTGCACTTTGCATTGATGTTAATGGATGATCATTTTATTTGATGCACTTTATACTGTTATATTTAGCACGAATAGCGCTGCTGAAAACAAGGCCAGTTTGTGTTTTAATGTTATTTACTGTTTGAAACCTAGATATTAGTATCAAAAATCACTTATTCAATATAAATAAAGAACAACATTGCTCAGTGTTAAATTAATTCTACTAACTTCACAATCAAACATTGTAGGGCATCTTGGGAGCCCCAAACCTTAAGCTACATTCTGGTTACGGAAATGTAGCAAATGGGCAATGCTCTTAGAGCTCCCCCTATAGTGCAATGTTGGGTACGTTTCAAATGGTTATTGGGTGTGGTGCAGTGTGGTGTATGTGGGTGTCCCACACACAGTGGGGTTGATTTACTAAAATGGGGGAGTGCAGAATCTGGTGCTGCTGTGCATGGTAGCCCATCAGCTTCTAACTTCTAGCTTGTTCAAATAAGCTTTGACAATAAAACCTGGAAGCTGATTTGTTTCTGCTGATTATGCACACTGCAGTTTTAGTTAATCTCCCCTTAAGATTCAACAAAAAATACATGGAAGCTGATTGGTTTCTATGCACAGTTGCACTAGAGTTTGCACTCTCCAGTTTTAGTAAATCAACCCCACTGGTAACACTTTTTGAAATAACTAACTGTGTTAGAATCTAAATCAGTCCATCTGCATAGCTCTGGAGTCACATGCCTATAAAAATCAAACACATTTTATGTAGAAAGGTACATAAAAAGATGGCATAAAAGATCCCAAAATACCAGCAGCCTGTTGCATGCAATATGGTTTCCTTGTATGCTGGGAGTTGTTTTTTTTACTAAACTGGGAGTTTTGATTTTGGTCATAAACTTGAACATCTAAAAAGATGCCAGGACTTCAGGGTTTCATGCAAAAACTGGACCCACTATTTGGTTTTAATAAAGAAGAAACTCCCACTGCACTTCTGAAATATTTGCATTAGAGTGACTTATCTTAGTATCCACCAAACAGGTTTTTGGATTTTAAACCAATTTGCATATCAATAAATGTAATTATTCAAAAGACAGAAACTGCACTCAATTTGCCCCAGTTTATACAATTTTAATATTCTGGTTGGGACTGCAGTTTCTTGTCATATGATTATGTTGTGTGTAGGCTATCTATCATGCCTTCTTATGCCCCAGTATATATGGGCAAGGTTGCAACTGCCTGTGGCTACATAAAGATGTAGGAACTTCTTCCAGACTTGTGACTAAATCCTTGAACCCTTGAACGGTAATTTAAAGATGGTTCCCTTCATGCAACAGTGTGAGATAATATTAAATAGATCCGTCTTGGTATAGCAAATTTATAGCATATTGTATACAATCATTCCATTTGATTGCCCTACGTAGGGGGGTCCACTTGCTGCGTTAAATTCTTGTTTGGCTAAGGAGAAAAGGAATCATTACAAATGCTTACCTTATTCCTTCCTTCCCAATCAGTCAGTGTCCTCCTCTGTTGTCAGAAGCACTGGAATGTGGGGGAGTCCTCATGGTCCTCATGGTCTTTCAGACAATTTAGGACTGTATTGTAGGGGTAAATGAAGAAGGTCACATGCTCCACCAAACACAGAAGTTCTTATTTTTTTCAAGGTCTTATTCAGGTTATCAGAGTGGTATTGTAGAGCAGCATAGGTAAATATTACCAGGTTTTGGAATGGCAAGTGACAAGTTCACTTTTACTAGCAAGACAGCCAGCTACAGAAGCTGAATGGCATAATGAGATATAGAACCACTCAATATGTAGGCAATGTCCCCAGAGCCAGTTTAAAAGCAAATCTGTTTTTATCTCTGAATGGAGAGCATCTTTAAGTCTTTGAATATGATTATCCTCATAACCTGGATATTTTTTGCTTTTCTCCCACAGGACAAAAATCTGCCTCGATGCAGCATGATTCCATATAATGTATAGTTACATTGCATTGGCAGTGACAAGGATATGAAACACCATATTAACAATTCCAATGAGTGTCATTCCTGGACAGGCAGAGAATGGCCATTGTTAATCTAAAAAGACATTCTTACACATCTGCCTCTGAGATACTAGCACCTCAGTGCCAAACCAACGTTCTTGAAATGAAAAAGTAATGAAAGAGAATCATTATGTATATGAGTTGGCAATACCTACTGGCTCAGTTGGTCAAACCAAAGGAGCAATCAAGAAAGGTAGTGAATTAAATTAATCACCACAGCTGTGAGAAGAAAAACCTCTGGATTAGTGGGAATGACAAGAGATAAATCCAAAGATGGCAAAAATACAAGTGCAGAATAAGCTGCTCCTGCAGAGATTTGCTGGCCATCATGTGACAAAAAAGTATATATAATAGCCAGTAAATGGCATGGTATTGCAATAGGCAATGTTATTATCGCATTCATAATTCACTAAATTTACACTGGGATCTTCTAAAGCTTAAAGCAGGGAAGTTCCACTTTAAGTCCTCCTCCCCTCTCCTCTGCCACATTTGAGGGGTCATTTTTCTGGGGGGTCGGTACCTAGTTTTGACAGCTACCCGCTCCCACTTCCTAGGCAATTCGAGCTGAAGTTCTCCTCTCCGCCTCCCTCCCCGCAGTCTTCTTGGACACATCACAGATCCCAGAACCATTCACAAAGTGCAGCTCATGCATGCACAACGGGCTGCCCGCCGACAACATGCTAGTGCCGGGAACCCAAAGGCTAGTGAAGAACTAGCCTAGGTGGCGATGGTGCTGGATACCTGGACACCTGGACAGGCAAGTGTCTTGTTATTAAAATTCAGCAGCTACAGGAGTTGTAGCTACTGACTTTGCAGCCAATAACACAGAGTGGCTTATTCTGCTTCCTTGCCCACAGCTACTCCTGCCATAGCCCCAGCATCATGCATAGAGGAGTCAGCTGAAATATATGAACACAGCATCAGCCACTTGCTTCTTGATGATCAACAGGTATTACTTGATTCTGATGTTGGTTCTGAGGTTGAGGAAGGGGGTAACATGAGCCTACAGAGAGGATGATGACAAGGACAGAGGGGATGATGTTGATGAGGTAACAGAATTGACTTTTGTGCCAGATAGAGCAGAGGAGGAAAGTGAGGGGGAGGCACAGCCCCAATGAGGCAGGATGTCCTCCATAGGCAGCCATTATGGAACAGTACAGAGCAGCCATCACATTGCATGTGCAGCTGATCACACTGTTACAATTTGAAATCTCTGTCACAAGCAGATAAAGAGGGGCAAAAACACCAGCCATTTGGCTAACACATGCTTGCAAAGGCCTTTAACCTCCCGTCTCTCAGTCCGTGGGCCAGAGCACCTAAAAGTCACACAAAAGGGACACAATTCTTCAGCTCCTCACTCTTCAGTGGCGGCTGGTGTATGAGGGGCTCTTGGGCGCCGCCTCCCCGCTGGCTAAAGAAGAAAGAAAAAAAAAGTCAGCCCCTCCCCCCTGCAGGGGGCACCGGTACATTGACTTTTTTTTTTTTTCGGCTCCTTGGCTGTCACCTGACAGCCAAGTAGTGAGCCTATTGGTCAGCCATTAAAGCCTATGTGAGTGCGCTTGAACATGCGCACACACATAGGCTGATTGGCTGCCCTGAACCTGCGGCTCAGTGTGATTGGATGCGATGGCCGTGGGCGGGTCACTGTGGCAGCGGACGTGACTCCCGCTCCCACAGAGACCATGAACGCCCGGTGACCGACGAGGGGGGGACAGCCCGCTCTCCACATGCCGAATCTCTGCAGACCCAGCCTGCTTCTCTGCATGCCAAATCTCTGCAGACTCAGCCTGCTTCTCCGCATGCTAAATCGATTCTCTACAACAATCCTGCCTGCCTATTGGATGGGGTAAATGCGGGGGGTGGTCTCTGCAATGTACCCCACTTGTGATACTTGCTGCATAACTGCCCCCACCTGTGATATTGGCTGCAAAACTGCCCCCACCTTTGATATTGGCTGCATAACTGCCCCCACCTGTGTTACTGGCTGCATAACTGCCCACACCTGTGTTATTGGCTGCATAACTGCCCCCACCCATGTTATTGGCTGCAAAACTGCCCCCACCTATGATATTGGCTGCATAACTGCCCCCACCTGTGTTACTAGCTGCATAACTGCCCCCACCTGTGCTATTGACTGCATAACTGCCCCCATCTGTGTTATTGGCTGCATAACTGCCCCACCTGTGTTATTGGCTGCATAACTGCCCCCACCTGTGTTATTGGCTGCATAACTGCCCCCACCTGTGTTACTGGCTGCATAACTGCCCCCACCTGTGTTACTGGCTACATAACTGCCCGCACCTGTGTTATGTGTTACGTGCACCTGTGTTATGTGTACATCAGCTGTAGAGTATAGCTGACAAATTTCTCTGCCCCAGCTGCTGCATTGTAAAAATAATACACTCACTGCCACCCACATGCCCAGCGTCTAAATTCCAGCTTGTCCAAATTGCTGGCTTTACAACTCCTGCCTTTCCATTTGGTGGATTCTGCCCCCTTCTGTGAATGTGCTGTACCACAATGGCAGGTTCCCAGTTGCTATTTCTTTGCAAATGAGGCCATTCCAACTCTGTACCATCACTTGGAAGGCAGTGTTTTGGGATCGTTAGGCAAGGCAGTCAGCATCAAAGTCCACCTTACTGCTGACACGTGGTCCAGCATGCACGGTCAGGGATGATATTCAGTATCTCACAAAAGTGAGTACACCCCTCACATTTTTGTAAATATTTTATTATATCTTTTCATGTGATTACACTGAAGAAATGACACTTTCTTGCTACTATGTAAAGTAGTGAATGTACATCTTGTATAACAGTGTACATTTGCTGTCCCCTCTAAATAACTCAACACATAGCCATTAATGTATAAACCCCTGGCAACAAAAGTAAGTACACCCCAAAGTGAAAATGTCCAAACTGGGCACAATTAGCAATTTTCCCTCCCCAGTGTCATGTGCCTCATTAGTGTTACAAGGTCTCAGGTGTAACTGGAGTGCAGGTGTGTTAAATTTGGTGTTATCGCTCTCACTCTCTCATACTGGTCACTGAAAGTTCAACATGGCACCTCAAGGCAAAGAACTCTCTGAGGATCTGAAAAAAAGAATTGTTGCTCTACATAAAGATGGCCTAGGCTATAAGAAGATTCCCAAGAACCTGAAACTGCAGCACGGTGACAGTTTAACAGGACAGGTTCCACTCAAAACAGGCCTTGCCATGGTCGACCAAAGAAGTTGAGTTCACTTGCTCAGCATCATATCCAGAGGTTGTCTTTGGGAAATAGACTTATGCATGCTGCCAGAATTATATAATGACAAGTGGTAATTCAGCGCTGATCAGACAAATAGATTAGCAATTGAAAAGGCAGCTTAACACTACAGACAAAAATTCATAAAGTCCTATTAATAGCAGTAATTAGTGATGTGAAACGCCTTTAAGATATAACACAATAAAAATCAAATCAGATAATCATAGTTATCATGAAAAACAGTCCATATATTGTGAGAAAGAGAGATGGACAGCCACTGTGCTGAAAGGTGAGTATCTGTCATTCAATGCCTGTAGTGACAGTGTGGTCCACCACTGGTATCAAATGGCCCCTCACCTTATCAATTCGACCTCACAGAGGTCACAAAGCCAACATAGATGAATCTTTGTATAAAAAGGGAGATATAGGATAGTCACTGTGCGATCAGGTGAATCTCACTAATCCATAATTGAAGTGACAGTGCAGTCCACCACCAACCATGCTGGCCTCTCACCTCAACACTTCGACCTCATGGAGGTCACAAAGCCTGTCATATGTACATAGCCTTCATATGTCCAAACCGCTCACTCTCAGATGGATGACCGCATACAATAAAAAAGGAAAACAGATCTAATGCTCTCCGCGCATAACAGTTTATTAAGGCAAATAAAAACAAAATTGATTACACTCACATGTGTGCATACAGTTAGACCGGCATCCCAGTCTCCAAAGATGGCCGCGGATGATGTCACTACCGACCCCTTCCCCCGTACATGTTACGTTCCAGAGCGGAACTTCGTCAGTGGGTGAGGAGTCCTGCAGTGCGTCCGCTATTTATATGCCGTTTCCTAGCAACCGTGTAAACAACTACGGGCTCACCACGGCTGTTAAATTGTCAATAGCTATATGCCCACGGCTTACCTGGTCATTATGAATATAAATGGACGGGTAAACTTAAATGAAACATTTAAAAATGGGATAAAATATTACACATAGGAGGATCCATATATGGACACATACAGACTTAGCTATGATAGTGACCTCTAGTGTCCCAAAATATCCATAGCAGTCCTATGGACCCACACTAAAGCCCTATCTGTGAGCTATAATTAATTTCTCACATCAGGGCTAATGCTATACAATAATTTAAAATGCTTGTTATATCAAAATTACTACAAGATTCTTCATATACTTCCATAAAGACCTAAAATTAATTTTGTATTCATAAAACTCATATTTACAATTAGAGTTGAGCGAACTTCTAGAAGTTCGGGTTCTGCTGGTTCGGCCGAACTTCGGGACAAAGTCCAGGTTCGGGTCCGGACAGAACCCGAACTTTGCCCCGGACCCCGAACTTTTAGGCAAAAAAATGGCTGTAAAAAAGTCCTGGAAAGTCCTAGAGGTCTGCAAAAGGAAGGAAAATGGGAGTAAGGGTGGGACAAGTGCCCTACAAAGAAATGGGGACAGGGAAATAGCTTTAAATATTTTTTAAAAAATAAAAACATAAAAAAAACAAAAATGGAGGTGGATGTGGACCATCTTCAAACTGTGTGTGAAAATTATTAATTAACGGTAGAAGCCATATCACTGTTCTAAAATCCTCTTCATCTGTGTGAAAAAAGTATAAATTAGCCGGGAGAACCCACATCACTGTTCTACAATCATCTGGAAACTATGTGTTAAACTTAAACTAAAACCGGGAGAACCCATATCACTGTTCTACAATCATCTGGAAACTGTGTATTAAACTTAAATTAAAACCGGGAGAACCCATATCACTGTTCTAAAATCATCTGGAAACTGTGTGTTAAACTTAAATTAAAACCGGTAGAACCCATATCACTGTTCTAAAATCATCTGGAAACTGTGTGTTAAACTTAAACTAAAACCGGGAGAACCCATATCATTGTTCTAAAATCATCTGGAAACTGTGTGTTAAACTTAAACTAAAACCGGGAGAACCCATATTACTGTTCTAAAATCATCTGGAAACTGTGTGTTAAACTTAAACTAAAACCGGGAGAACCCATATCCCTGTTCTAAAATCATCTAAAAACTGTGTGCGAAACTATAGCAGAGCGAAGCCATATCCCTGTTCTTCTCTCTGCTATATTTTCACACACAGTTTTTAGATGATTTTAGAACAGGGATATGGCTTCGCTCTGCTATAGTTTCACACACAGTTTTTTTGACACACA
>BLSH010138097.1:240649-254019 GCA_018402905.1 Glandirana rugosa
CCCGGACCCGAACCCGGACTTTTTTGAAAAGTCCGGGTTCGGGTCCGGGTCCCGGACACCCAAAAGTTCGGTACGGACCCGAACTTTACAGTCCGGGTTCGCTCAACACTATTTACAATATCATATGAAACAAATCATATGAAAAAGACATTTGTGACGTCATCCATTGGCCTTCTTTTCACAAAAAATGGTGGATACCATATACTCATTTATTCTATTTAAAATCATCCTGTAACATGAGCAGTTATTATTTGTCTGATATAAAACAGTTTAAGTCGAATTCGACATTTAAACCGGCCGGACTCAAAACCTGGGTTTCGAAAATCCAGAAGGATTCTCTCTGACTGATTCTTCTAATAAAGTTACCACCACGCCAATGTCTTGACACCCTCTTGATGCCCCAGAATTTAAGGCCCTTAGGGCTACGATTGTGGCACACTCGGAAATGCTTTGAGACACTGTGTGTTCTTACACCTTTTCGAATATTATTAATGTGTTCTCCTATCCGAACATGTAGTGCGTGCGATGTTCTGCCTATATACTGGAGACCACATTTGCATTCCAGCATGTACACTACACCCTCCATGGCGCAGGTCTCTAATGATATAATTCTTTTGAGTCACTGTGGCTGTGAATTCTTTTCTTTTTTTATTATTATTTTTAAAACCCCTGCATGTTGCACACCTCCCGCATGCATAAAACCCCGAAAGGAATTTTGAAAAAGACGATTATGGGAGGTGCTAGGAGGGTTAATAGCTCCTGGTGCTATAGTGTCTTGCAGAGTGGGGGCTTTTTTGTACACAAATTGCAGGGCAGGGAGTACAGGCCCCAAAACCCGATCTGACTTTAAAATGGCCCAATGCTTTTGGACAATACTCTCAAATTACGGAACTGTACATTGTAATCTAATATCATTTTAAATCTGGACTCTTCTGTCTGTACTTACTTTCGGGTATCTGCAATAATAATTTTTCTATCCAATGCACTCACTGTTTCCATATCATTGGATATACTACTCTCAGAGTACCCCTTTTGTTTGAATCTTTCAGCCAGAATCTGAGTCTGTGCTTTGAAGTCAGATTTAAGATAATAATTTCTTTTTAATCTGATCAGTTGACCCTTTGGGATGTTACATAGCCAAGAACGGTGATGGCAACTCGTTAATGGTATACACGAGTTGCGGTCCGTCGGTTTGAAATAATTTCTGGTGAGGAAGCTCCTGTCTTGTTTCCAGATCTCAAGGTCTAGAACGTTATTTGTTTATCCTCCACATTCCATGTCAGTTTTATATTTCTTTCATTCCTATCCATCCGTGACATAAAATCATTCAAACTCGACTGATCACTTTCCCAAATAATCACAAGATCGTCTATGAAGCGTTTATAACAAACAAGCTGTGAAGGGGGGTCAGAGAAAACAACCTCCTCCTCCCAGTGGGCCATGAATAGATTGGCCACACTGGGAACAAAGCGACCCCCCATCGCAACTCCCTTCGTTTGTAAGAAAAAACGTCAGTCACACCAGAAATAATTTCTGGATAGGCAAAAGTCTAGACAATCCAAAATGAACTTTTGATGTTTTCTAGACAGTTCTGATGTACTTAATGCCCATTTGACCGACCTTAAGGCATCCTGGTGACCAATAATTGTGTAGAGAGATCCTACTTCAGCTGTGTCTAAAAGCTTGATGGGGTGCTCTCTAATGTTTCCAAAATTTGTATAATTTTTTTCATATCTCTTAAATAGGCCTTAGTTTAAGTCACCAATGGCTGGAGGAAATAATCTTTATACTGACCCAACCTGGCTGCCAACCTGCCAGAATTGCTGCAGAGGTTGAAGGGGTGGGGGGTCAGCCTGTCAGTGCCCAGACCATACGCCACACACTGCAACAAATTGGTCTGTACTGCTGTTGTCCCAGAAGGAAACCTCTTCTAAAGATGATGCACAAGAAAGCCTGCAAACAGTTTGCTGAAGACAAGCAGACTAAAACCTCGTACACGCGATGCGACGGTCGTAAAACCGGACGTCCAAAATCGTATGTTGGCTGTTGTGTCTTGCATACTAACGTGAGAGAGATCGTACGACCAAGCAATTGTACGACCAAGCCTAATGTGGTGATGTGTTATGAGCTTATAAAGAGTAAGTTCAGGTGCATGTAATTTGTGAATTAGGAACGTAGGTTTACACGAATGGACACTTCCGGGCGTTCCTGACTTCTGAGCATGCATGTTTTGCACGTACAACTTGTTGGACCAACTTCTCTGTACACGCGGTACAACAGTCGTACGACCGCTTGTTGTACGCCGTCGCACACCGGCTGTTCTAATCGCGCGTACTAACGGTCGGATGAGAGTACAACAAGCTGTTGTACCACCATTTTTGTACAACTGTCGCACCATGTGTACGAGGCTTAAGGACATGGATTACTGGAACCATGTCCTGTGGTCTGATGAGACCAAGATAAACTTATTTGGTTCAGATGGTGTCTAGCATGTGTGGAGGCAACCAGGTGAGGAGTACAAAGACAAGTGTGTCTTGCCTATAGTCAAGCATGGTGGTGGGAGTGTCATGGTCTGGGGCTGCATGAGTGCTGCCAGCACTGGGGGGCTACAGTTCATTGAGGTAACCATGAATGCCAACATGTACTATGACATACTGAAGCAAAGCATGATCCCCTCCCTTCAGAGACTGGCCGCAGGGCAGTATTCCAACATGATAACGACCCCAAACACACCTCCAAGATGACCACTGCCTTGCTAAAGTAGCTGAGGGTAAAAATGATGGACTGGCCAAGCATGTCTCCAGACCTGAACCCTATTAAGCATCTGTGGGGCATCCTCAAATGGAAGGTGGAGCACAAAGTCTCTAACATCCACCAGCTCCGTGATGTCATCATGGAGGAGTGGAAGAGCACTGCAGTGGCAACCTGTGAAGCTCTGGTGAACTCCATGCCCAAGAGGGTTAAGGCAATGCTGGAAAATAATGGTGCCCACACAAAAAATGTATACTTTGGGTCCAATTTGGACATTTTCACTTAGGGGTGTACTCACTTTTGTTGCCAGCGGTTTGGACATTAAAGTGGTTGCCTACCCAAAAAAAGTGTTTTTTACCTACAGGTAAGCCTATAATAGGGCTTACCTGTAGGTAAAATGAATATCTCCTAAACCTGTACAGTTTAGGAGATATTCCACTTGCAATGCAGCTGCTGACATCATGGCGCATGCGCTGTGATGGCCTGGCGAAGGCCCGGCGCATAGCTTCGGACCCTGCTGGAAAGTCCGCCGGAAAGACGGGCTCCAGCACGCATGCGCGGGATTGACCTCTCGCAGCTCCGGCCACTCACAGTGCCGGAGCCACGAACCCGGAAGAAGCCATGCTGCGAAGATGTCCGCTCCCTCTGCAGGGACCAGGCAGCCCTGTGGGAGCTTCGTTCTAAGGTGAGTATTTCATAATGAGCTAGTATGACGGGCATACTAGCTCATTATGCCTTTGCCTTGCAGGTTTTTATTTTTTTTTCCCTTGGGTAGACAACCGCTTTAATGGCTGTGTGTTGATTTATTTTGAAGGGATAGCAACTTTACACTGTTATATAAGCTGTACACTAACTACTTTACATTGTAGCAAAGTGTCATTTCTTCAGTGTTGTCACATGAAAAGATAATAAAATATTTACAAAAATGTGAGGGGTGTACTCACTTTTGTGAGATATTGTATTTTGATTAACAGCACACTGGGTAACTGCTTTCAACTAGGACAGATGCAGGACAGAGCTCAGTGCTGTAGCTTTTTTTTGCCACCATGTCTCCATACAGCTGGCGGTGATGATCTGTCAGCTCCACCCACTCCTCCTCCATGCCCTCCTCTGTTGAATTGTCCTATGAACCACCAGTACCCCCTAAGCGTACAAGGGGTTATTTAACTAATCAGGCTAAAGATGCCATGCAGTGCTTCAGCTGGCCTGTCTAGGGCCTGTCTAGGGGACAGAAGCCACACCGGAGCAGAAATTCAACTCTGCAGGGGCAGGCCCAGAGGTGGTTCCCACCATGGAAGTTTGATCCAGGAATGATAATGATAACGATAATGGCACTTCCTTCTGTCCACTCTTCGACAGGGAATATTGACACATGTGGCATGTCTGGCAGCATTTCTTAAATAGGTGATGCAGAATTTCTTAAATAGGTACCCGGGTTTGCAAGATCTTTTAAGGAAGGCCAGGAATTCCACCTGGCTGTAAACCGCCTGATTTGTGACATGCCCATCAGGTGGAACTTAATTTTGGCAAAGCTGCAGTGGCTGCACATGCAGCAGAGGGCCATCAACGAGTACCTGCGTAAGGTATGGAACAAGGACAGGCTCAGGGTAGCTTGGGTGTTTTTCCCCACTCCAATGGCTGCTGATAAAGGGTGCATTCACTGTACTGTCACCATTTGAGGAGGCGACAAGGATGGTGAGCCGCGACAATGCATGCATCAGTGACACTATCCCTCTTGTGTTCCTGCTGGGGCAGACTCTGCATGGCATTATGGACAGGGCACTTGAGGCAGAGCTGCGGGAGGAAGAGGAGGACATTTTGTTTCCTCTCAAGGCCCACTTTATGCAGACACCATTCTTGCGACACCACAGAATACACAAGAGGAGAATGAGGAGGAGGAGGTGGATTCTGGCAGTTTTGGAGACATTGAAGCAGAGGAAGGCATACGTTAAACCTTAAGAGATGGATTTCAGTCCCCAGAAACCTTGGGAGTAGTACGTGTGTCAGAGAACACAACCTGAAGCCCCAATCGGAACGCCTGTGCGCATGCGCGTGCGTGCACACGCAGCAGGTGCGCATGCGTGCATGTTAGTGTGCGCATTCGGGGGCGCACCGTCATTGGCGCCAAACAGTCTATTTGAACGTTCAGCACCAGGAAACAAGCTCCTTCTGTACCGCACTGCCTGTCAGTTACCGACCCGGCCTGCACCACTACCCTTCAGTCTTGCATAAGTTCTTATGAGGACCTTCACATACCATCAGGGAACTTATCCAGCCCTCATGTCATCCTCCACTCTCGAACCGCCTGTCTGCTCTACCAGGGGTTCCCGAATCAGGATAGTAAGAGAGGTTGCCCATTGCATAAGCCAGACTCTACCATCAGGTACGTGACAATAACGGACAGACATGTCTGAGTCTGCGCAGGGGCCCTCTTCTATGGAAGATCTGTGTGCACATCTAGCCGGACTTACCCAAGCGGTGAAGAATCTGCAAGAGGAATACACTCGATTGGAAAACAGAGTTCAGGAGCTCTGCTCCCCAGCACCATCTGGACCCGGCCTGGCCGCCTCTCGCACTATAGTAACCCTGCCTACAGAACCTAAAGGGCCCATGCCTGAGCGGTTTGTGGGGGACCGTAGGAAGTTTCGGGCTTTCCGCAATTCCTGCGAGTTATACTTTGCGCTCCAACCCCGTACCTTCTCGCTGGAAGCCAGCAAGGTGGGGCTAGTCATCTCTCTCCTCTTGGATGAGCCCCAAGCCTGGGCCCATCGGCTGCTTGAACAGAAGGCTCTGGAGACCTCCAGCTTGGACCACTTCTTTCAAGCCATGGCCCAGTTGTATGAGGACTCCCCCAAGGTCGCCACCGCAGAAGCCGTGATTCACACGCTCCAGCAATGCCTCCATATGGCGGAGGATTACGTTTTGGGGTTCCGGGGCTGGAGCGCTCATATGGCCTGGAATGACGCGGCTCTGTGCTACCAATTTCAATTAGGCCTCTCCGGGGGCAGATGTCCTACCACCGCACAGATTTTATGACTGCCCGATCAAACTCCTACCGGGGGCCGAAGTTCCATTTGGCAGAATCTATCCCCTTTCTTAAGTGGAGTTAGCAGCCCTCAAGGCCTACCTCGACGAAAACCTGGAAAAGGGCTTTATTCAGCCCTCCACTTCTCCTGCAGGGGATATTTTTCATCGAGAAAAAGGACCACTCTCTCAGGCCGTGTATCAACTACAGAGATCTTAACAAGATCACAGTCAAGAATCGGTATCCTTTGCCCCTGGTTCCCGATCTCTTTCAGAGACTTTGTTCATATTTACCAAGCAGGGCCTCTGCAGAGCTTACAACCTCATCCGTATACGGAATGGGGATGAATGGAAAATGGCCTTCCGAACTCGGTTTGGCCATAACGAGTACTTTGTCATGCCCTTTGGGCTCTGCAATGCCCCAGCCATGTTCCAGTACCTAGTAAATGATGTCTTTGTGGACTACCTGGACCTGTTCATTGTGATTTACCTGGATGACATCCTCATCTTCTCCCCCTCCTTGGAGGAACATTGCAGGCATGTGAAGTGTGTACCCAGTCGCCTCCGGAAACACAGGCTATATACAAAGGCGGAGAAATGTGCATTTAAGTGCTCTAGCATTTCCTTCTTGGGCTTCAACATTTCTGTCACAGGCACAACTATAGACCCACAGAGGGTCTCCGCCATCGTTGACTGGCCAACACCGGCAGGCAAGAAAGGAGTCCAGCATTTTATCGGCTTTGCAAACTTCTATGGGAAGTTCATTAGGGTGTTTTCTGCCGTCATTGCCCCCATCACCCAGCCCACAAAGCAGAACTCCCCTTTTCACTGGACTCCTGAGGCTCAAATGGCCTTCCTGTCACTAAAGCTTTTCACTTTGGCACCAGTCCTCAAGCACCCAGACCCAGCTCTGCCATATATCTTGGAAGTGGATGCTTCAGAGACTGCAGTGGGAGCAGTTCTCTCTCAGAGACACGGGCCAAAGGCCTCACTTCACCCCATCACCTTTTTCTCTCGTAAACTCACACCACCCAAAATAAATTATGATGTTGGGGACAGAGAGCTACTGGCCATTAAATCTGCCCTGGAGGAATGGCGGTACCTCCTGGAGGGGGCCCCACAACCAGTACTGGTCTTCACTGACCATAAAAATCTAGAGTACCTACGAACTGCCAAGAGACTCAAGCCTCATCAAGTCCGCTGGGCACTCTTCTTCTCTAGATTTCAGCTACACATTACATGCAGCCCCGGGTCAAAAAAACACCAAACCGGATGCCCTGTCCAGAATGTTTCATGAGTCTGGAGACACTCTTCCTCCTGATACAATTCTCCCTGCCCGAAACTTCTTGCTGACTCAGGAGGATCTCTTAACCCAAATCAGGTGGTCTTTAGTCGGGGTTACTACTCCATTGGATTCCAGACTCGCTACAAGGGATGGCCTATCGTGGTATGGTACCCGAAACTTTGTCCCAAAGGAGATGCATCTGACGGTCCTAGAACTGTGTCATGATCTCAAATTGGCCAGACACTTCGGCAGCCGCAAGACGGCGGAACTGCTGTCACGGTCATCCTGGTGACCTTCTTCTGATAAGGACTGCAAGAAGTATGTCAGTGCCTGCCCCATCAGAACACCCATGGTCCAAAATCTCCATGGGCTTTATAGTGAAATAACCCCTGTCTGCAGGGTTCACTACTATCTTTGTGGTGGTAGACCGCCTCACCAAGATGGCACACTTCATTCCCATGAAGGGCACTCCCTCTGCCACCGAAACAGCGGAAGCGTTCATCAGGGAGAAAGTCCGCCTCCACGGGATCCCTACCAATATCGTGTCGGATCAAGGGGTGCAGTTCATGCCTCGGGTCTGGAGGGCCCTATCCTCAGCTATAAGGATCGAGTTTGATATTTGTGCCTTGCCTTTGTGCCTGTATATTTACAGTATTCTTACATGAATCAATTACTTTTGTCATACAATGTATGTCTATATATGATAATAAAATATGTTTTACTTTTACCTCATGGGTCAACTACCTCATTTAAATTCCCAAACTCCCCTTTTTTCTTTCGTAATAAGAGGGACTTTGACAGAGGGAGATAAGGAGAATTAAACTTACAACCAGGCGATCGGGTCTGGTTGGCAACCAAGAATCTGAGTAGAGTTGAGCGGACACCTGGATTGAATGCAATGGTGACCCGAACTTTTGGGCATAAAAATGGCTCTAAAAAAGTCCTGGAAAGGGCTAGAGGGCTGCAAAAGGAAGCAAAATGGGGGGTAAGAGTAGGACAAGTGCCCTGCAAACAAATGTGGATAGGGAAATAACTTAAAATCACATAAAAAAATAAAAAATGGAGGAGGAGGTGGATGTGGAGAAGGAGGTTGAGGAGGCGGTGATCGTGGCGGTGTAGGTGGTGGAAGTGGCAGTGGAGGAGGTAGCCAACACAGTTTTTTGTTAGTTTTGTTTTTTTTCTAATTGGGGTAGCCCCCAAAATATTGAGACATATTAAAAAAAAAAAAAAGACTAAGTTCACTTAAGTATACCAATGGCTGTGTGAGGCCAGTATAAATGTCTATTCTGCACAAGGTACAGACAAGTCTTGTGGGATCCATGCCTGGTTAATTTGAATAAACGTTAGCTTGTCCACGTTGGCTGTGGACAGGCGGCTGCGCTTGTCTGTGATATCGCCCCCTGCCGTGCTAAACACACGTTCAGACAATACACTGGCTGCAGGGCAGGCCAGCACCTCCAAGGCATAAAGGGCAAGTTCAAGCCATGTGCCCAATTTGGAGACCCAGAAGTTGAATGGGGCAGACCCATCAGTCAGTACGTGTAGGCGTCTGCACACATACTGTTCCACCATGTTGCTGAAATGCTGCCTCCTGCTAAGACGTTGCCTATCAGCTGGTGGTGCTGTTTGTTGTGGCGTGCCGATGAAAAAGCTTTTCCACATTTCGGCCATGCTAACCCTGCCTTCTGAGGTGCTGGCGGTGCCACAGCTGTGTTGGCGACCTCTTCCTCCTCCTCCTCCTCCTCCTCTGCCTTCGTCCTTTTTATCTGGCCTATGCTGGTGCAGGAGCCCACCCTCCAAGCCACTTGGGAATGACTGGCCTGATAACCATGGAAATTACCCCTCTTCTGCCTCCTCTTCCTCCTGAGCCACATCCTCTTCCATCATCGCCCGAAGTGTTTTTTCAAGGAGACATAGAAGTGGGATAGTAACGCTGAGAACAGCGTCATCGGCACTGGCCATGTTGGTGGAGTACTCGAAACACCGCATTATGGTACACAGTTCTCGCATGGAGGCCCACTCGTTGGTGGTGAAGTGACAGACCCGTGTGTGCTGAAGCTGAAACTCCACTATTGCCTGCTGCTGCTCGCACAGTCTCTCCAGCATGTGCAAGGTGGAGTTCTACCTTGTGGGCACGTCGCATAGGAGGCGGTGAGCGGGAAGGCCGAAGTTCCGCTGCAGCGCAGACAGGCGAGCAGCAGCAGGGTGAGAATGCCGAAAGCGCGCACAGACGGCCCGCACTTTCTGCAGCAGCTCTGACATACCCGGGTAGTTTTTTAGAAACTTCTGCACCACCAAATTCAGCACATGCGCCAGGCAAGGGATGTGCGTCAAACTGGTTAGGCCCAGAGCTGATACAAGATTTTGCCCATTATCACACACCACCAGACCGGGCTTGATGCTCACAACCACTCATTGGTCTGTTGTTCAATGCCCGTCCACAGCTCCTGCGCAGTGTGGGGCTTATCCCCCAAACATATCAGTTTTAAAACAGCCTGCTGTCATTTCCCCCTGGATGTGCGGAAGTTGGTGGTGAAGGCGTTACGCTGACCAGAGGAGGAGATGGTAGAGGAGGAGGAAGCGGAGTAGGAGGCAACAGGAGGCAAATAGAAATGACCTGCAATCCTCGGTGGCGGAAGGACATGCGCCAAACTGCTATCCGACTCAGGCCCACCCGCCACTACATTTGCCCAGTCTGCAGTTAGCGAGATATAGCGTCCCTGCCCATGCTTACTGGTCCACGTATCAGTGGTCATGTGGACCTTGCCACAGATGGCGTTGCGCAGTGCACACTTGATCTTGTCCCCGACTTGTTTGTGCAGGGAAGGGATGCATAGCCTGGAAAAGTAGTGGCGGCTGGGAACCACGTACTGTGGGACAGCCACCGCCATGAGGTTTTTGAAACTGTCCGTGTCCACCAGACGGAATGACAGCATTTCAAAGGCCAGGAATTTTGAAATGCTGGCATTCAGGGCCAGGGATCGCGAGTGGGTAGGGGGGTTCTTTCTCTTTCTCTCCAGTGTTTGGGAGATGGACAGCTGTAAGCTTCCATGGGACCGTGTGGAAATGCTTGGGGACGGTGGCGGACATGGTGGCGTTGCTGTCATATTGTCTGTTTGCTGCGTGGCAGGTGACACTGGCACTGTACAGGTGGAGGAAGAAGCCGAAGCAGCAGCAGAAGAGAAAGCAGGAGGAGCCCGAGACCTTTCTTGGATTTTGAGGTGCTTATTCCACTGCAGCTCGTGCATGTAGATGCCTGGTCATGCAGGTTGTGCTCAGGTTTAGAACATTTATGCCTCGCTTCAGGCTCTGATTGCACAACGTGCAAACCACTCGTGTCTTGTCGTCAGCACATTGTCTGAAGAACTGCCACACCAGGGAACTCCTTTGAGCTGCCTTTGGTGTGCTAGGTCCCTGGGTGCGGTGGGTAGTAGCAGGCGTACTGTCTAGGGGACGGTCGCTCCGCTTTTGCAACCTGCTTCCTCTTTTGCTGTGCTGGTGCCTCCACCGCCTCTTCCTCCAAACTGCACACGTCACTCGCATGACCTTCATTCCATGTGGGGTCTAGGACCTCATCATCCTCCACATCATCTTCCACCCACTCTTCAGCACTGCACTCCTTGTCAGTCTGCACACTGTAGAAAGCCGCAGCAGCTGGCACCTGTGTTTTGTCATCATCAAAGACGTGCTGCGCTGGTGTTTCCATGTCCTCATCCTGAAACAGAAGTGGTTGGGCATCGGTGCACTCAATGTCTTCCACTTCTGGGGCAGGGCTATGTGGATGGCCCACGGAATGCACACCAGCAGAGTCATCAAAAAGCATAAGAGACTGCTGCATGACTTGGGACTCAGACTGCTTGGCTGATTTACAAGGTGCTGAGGTGAAAGACAGATGGCCATGGGGTTCAGGTGCCAACTCTGAGCTTTCAGCAAGAACTGGAGGCATTGTCTGCCACCCAATCTACAATCGCCTGTACTTGTTCTGGCCTCACCATTCATTGAGCGGCATTCGGGCTTACCATATAACGCTGAAGGTTCTGTCGGCTACTCGCACCTGAGGAAGGTGTTTCACTTGTGCGTGTAGCTGGCACAGATCGACCATGTCCTCTTCTTGCAACAGGAGCTTCACCAACACAACCAACACCAGCAGCACCAGCAGCACCATGAACAAGTCCCTTATTTGACGCTCTCCTCATTCTGCACGCAAATGTACTATTTATCACAAATTTATATTATTTTTTATAACGCTAATCTGTCCCTCACACCAGCAGCAGGAAACTCTCCCTACACCAGTGTGAGCTGATTTTATAACGCTAATCTGTCCCTCACACCAGCAGCAGGAACCTCTCCCTACACAAGCATGAGGTGATTTTATAACGCTAATCTGTCACTCACACCAGCAGCAGGAACCTCTCCCTACACCAGCATGAGATGATTTTATAACCCTAATCTGTCCCTCACACCAGCAGCAGAAACCTCTCCCTACATCAGTATGAGATGATTTTATAATGCTAATCTGTCCCTCACACCAGCAGCGGGAACCTCTCCCTATACTAGTATGAGATGATTTTATAATGCTAATCTGTCCCTCACACCAGCAGCGGGAACCTCTCCCTATACAAGTATGAGATGATTTTATAATGCTAATCTGTCCCTCACACAAGCAGCAGGAACCTCTCCTTATACTTGTGTGAGATGATTTTATAACACTAATCTGTCCCTCACACCAACAGCAGGAACCTCTCCCTACACCAGTATGAGATGATTTTATAACGCTAATCAAGGCTGCCCCTTGGGGGGCAATGTCAGAGAACACAACCTGAAGCCCCAATCGGAAAACCTGTGCGCTTGTAAGCGTGCGCGTGCGGATGAGTGCCATCACTGGCGCCAAACAGTCTATTTGAATGGTCAGCACCAGAAAACAAGTGCTGTCCATTCCACAGTTTTCCTGTGACCCCCGTTACCAGTTTTATGAAACTTCCTGCTACCTGTGACCCGGATACTACCTGTGACCTTGCTTGTTATCCGCCTGCACTGACCCCGGCTTGCCTTTGACTACGTTCCTACTTGACCACTCTGTACTTCTGCTGCCCATCTGTTGCCAACCCTGCCTGACCATCCGCCTGCCTGCTCCTTCTGTAGCGCACTGCCCGCCAGTTACCGACCCGGCCTGCCCCACTACCCTTTAGTCTTGCACAAGTTCTTCTGAGGACCTTAACATACCATCAGTGAGCTTATCCAGCTCTTGTGCCATCCTGCACTCTCGAACTGCCTGTCTGCTCTACCAGGGATTCCCGAATCAGGGTAGTAAGAGAGGTTGTCCACTGCATAAGCCAGACTCTACCATCCGGTACGTGACAACATGTCTGAGAGGAAGAAATTCCAGATAGTGTAATCCTCAGTGACCCCAAGAACTCTGCTTCTCATGCCTCTGCAAACTTGTGGTGCATGGGCTCCCTGATTCTTCAAAACCTGCAATAGGACCCGAGAATTCTTGGCATCAAAGAGAAGGATCATTATTTGTTGGCAACCCTACAAGGGGAAAGTTTTGGAATTCATCCAGCCCTCAGAGGGAGCAGAAGATGAAATATCTTGAGGACACCTTAAAGAGGAGTTTATGTAACACCTTTCCAGAGTCTGATAGGGTACATTCTCATGGAAAAGGTATTTTTGTGGCTTCTGCTGGTCCAAGCAGGAACAGTGGAGAAGGGGGCCACTTAAATGATGCATTTAAAAATGTTTTTAGTCCTTGGCCCCCAGGGCTGTCAGCTTCAGCATCCCATCAGCAGCGTCTGCATCATGTAGTGGAAGAATATCTAGGGGTGAAGACAGACTTGGATAGCTTTCCAGTAGACGATCCCCTGGGTTACTGGGTGATGAGAATATACCACTGGCCATAACTTGCCTAGTATGCAATTGTGCTGCTTGGCTGCCCTGCATCCAGCATGCTTTCCGAATGGGCATTCACTGCTGCCTGAGTTTTTGTGACACTTTTTAACCGGGAACCCACAATTAACAGGGGTACTTTGGATATGGTTTTTTTATGAAGTTCTATTTTATTTGTGGGTGTTTCTATTCGTCAGAACGTCTCTAAAGATGTTGCGATTTGTAAATTATTCGCTGTAATCGTAGTCCCCGAACTATCGACAACGATTAGATCCTGACTAATTAAAACTGTTTACAGTCGGTCAGTTACCTCAGACACCTATCTGTGCGAGAAAATAGACAGTGTTTTTGAGTCCGTCGTCACTTACGGGTAAGCCTTTCGTACGACCTACGTCCCGTCGGTTCGTCGTGTTAACGTATGATC
>BLSH010138097.1:262919-279734 GCA_018402905.1 Glandirana rugosa
GGGGGGGGGGTGTTAAGGTAGTTAGAGTGTCATTAAATACAGACTATGAAGAACTCTCATTACATTATATATAACAGTGTCCATACTCACAAAGCCATTAAAGCATTTGTCTTGAAGATTAAAATGTACCTGGTTGACCCTGCTTTCAGCTATCCCTCACATATTCTCTGTGTTCCTACTGCAGCCTGAGATTGTGTAGAGCAGTTGGTGTCAGCTAAGGAGCATGCTCTGTTTCAGTTCCTTCCTAAGCTCCTTATTTCCTCCTTTTTCTTATCTGTGCAGCCCATATAGGGATAGAGTCGCACATGTAGGCATTTACACAGTGATAAATGACACTCCCCTCCCTCCCTCCTCCTCCACGTCCTCCTATATCTAAACACTATGGGGGGAGGGGGGCAGGATATATGTAGTATGCTGATAATTCAGTATTAATTGTATCAAATGTAAAAGTTAATACCTGTAAAGTAAAAAAGAGCCTCAAATGCAGATGCCTCCTGAACAAAATGAAATCTAGAGTCAGTCATCTCTGACACTGCCTACACCATATTAATGCAGAAAAAAATACACATTTGATGTTCAATAAGGATTTAAAGGGAGCTTTAAAATAGTTATTTGACACATATAATTTAATTTGAATTGCTTTTCTGAAACTGTTTTTTTAAGACCTGTGAATGGCAGAGCACCAATCAGGGCTGTGCAAACACAGACTCATGCTGTAGAGAGCATACATCAGCAGAGAAATAGAAGTCTGTCCCAAAGATTTTTCCCACCAGATGCCAAACAACGGGGCAAGATCATGTGGTTACATAACAGTGCTGCAGGAATGAGGTACTTCAAGGATTTTTTTAACCAAGGCTTGATATACACTAAATTACAAAAAGTATTGGGACACCTGCCTTTACACGCACATGAACTTTAATGGCATCCCAGTCTTAGTCCGTAGGGTTCAATATTGAGTTGGCCCAACCTTTTCAGCTATAACAGCTTCAACTCTTCTGGGAAGGCCATCCACAAGGTTTAAGAGTGTGTCTATGGGAATGTTTGACCATTCTTCCAGAAGTGCATTTGTGAGGTCAGGCACTGATGAGGACGAGAAGGCCTGGCTCACAGTCTCTGCTCTAATTCATCCCAAAGGTGTTCTATCATGTTGATGTCAGCACTCTGTGAAGGCCACCCCAAACTCGCTCATCCATGTCTTTATGGAGCTTGCTTTGTGCACTGGTCATTTGGAACAGGAAGGGGCCATCCCCAAACTGTTCAAATAAAGTTGGGAGAATGAAATTGTCCAAAATGTCTTATTATGCTGACGCCTTAAGAGTTCCCTTCACTGGAACTAAGGGGCCGAGCCCAACCCTTGAAAAACAACCCCACACCATAATGCCCCCTCCACCAAATGATTTGGACCGGTGTACAACGCAAGGTCCATAAAGACATGGATGAGCGAGTTTGGGGTGGCGGAACTCAACTGGCGTCCTGACTTCAACTCGATAGAACACCTTGGGATGAATTAGAGCGGAGACTGCAAGCCAGGCCTTTTTGTCCACATAAGTGCCTGACCTTACAAATGCACTTCTGGAAGAATGGTCAAATATTCCCTTAGACACACTCCTAAACCTTGTGGACAGCCTTCCCAGAAGAGTTGAAGCTGTTATAGCTGAAAAGGGTGGGCCAACTCAATATTGAACCTGACGGTCCCAATAGTTTTGGTAATATAGTGTATATGATTTAAGTAAATTAATTAGGCAAATTAATGCTTCCCTGTTTAGTATCACTGTAAGTTGTTTCATTTAGTGGGATTTTGTTTGTGTATTTGATTGATGTGTGTACTGTCACTGTTAAAGGGGCTGTTATTTAGAACAAAGAACAGGTCCAAAATAGCGGAAAGCTGTTTCTTTAACCTTCGGGAACCTATACAGTATTTAACAAAAGCACAAAGCTCATCCCTAGAACACTGAGATGACATTATCAGAATGCTACTCCTCCTTTATTTTGCATATGCCGGAAATATTACTAAGGAGGTAGAACTTTAGCTGGTGTTTTTTCCTATAGACACCCTGCAGATGTGTAAATGCCATAACCATGATTTCAAACTGAAAAGGCGTCCTGCACATGGAGGACTTTTTACGATTAAGGTAGAACATTTCTGAGATCCTGAGATTATCATTTTTGCCTGGAGTTCTGCTTTCAGTGCACTACAGATAATTAATTTTTGCTCTCAACATTTTATGTGCTCCTACAAAATTAATTTATAGTATCTACATATAATGAAATACACTGTATAGGAACTATAAGGGAGGTGAGCCAATAAAAAAGCAATGACATTTGTCTTACATTATTTAATTGACAGCATTCCATCTTAAGAGTAAATATTTAAATCTCATAAAAATCTATTTGAATGCATGCCTCTGGAAATGAAACAAATTCATAGTGAGAAAGACAAATACATTACATTCCTGTAACATATGGTGACAAGCAGTATAGAATAATAAACATGGACAGCTAGTGCTGATGTAGATAACAGCAATATAATCATCCATGAAAACAAATTCTGTTGTATGGTTTTATTATTGGCCACGTGCATAAACCTTTTGACTGTAGTTAAAATGTTTTTCTACCTTTTTTTTGCCAACAGTTTTTTTTTGTTTTAGTTTAGTTTTTATATGTTTTTTATTTCATATATTGTTTTGCAAGAGTAGCCACTGTAAAGTGAATTTATTATTAAAATTCTCACTTCACATGAATAAATTAAATTCTCAACATAAGTATGTCATCGGCCGAGCCACAATAATCCATAATTTTTAGAAAATACTGTCAGACATTTAAGTATCAGAACACAAACTGATATCAAAAACCACATTTATTATATAATATTAACATTTAAAATTCACATATCAAAAGAGATGCTTGCTCCAATGACCTACTGGGATTAACTATAAAGTTTACATTTTTCTATGTAATAGAAACTTTTGAGAGTTACTTTGCAAAATTTCTGGAAGCAATGGTTGGTCAATGGGGAAGAGAGCTGTAGCATTTGACATACAGTAGATACATGCTTGGTGCATATCGAATATGTAGAAATGTATATACCAAATTTCATAGTTGCACAGTTAGTCTAGTTGATAAGAGACACATGTCCTACTGGTTCAAACAATAAAAATAAATACAATAAATAAATAAACAGCCTCCATGTACAGAATCCTTTACCCACAGTTGATCCAGATGAAGGCAGAAAAAAAAAATGTATAAAGCATGGTCCAATTTGCTCCAGTGAGGGAAAAAATCTCCTTCGATGGTGCACTCCTCCACCAATGTGCTCTGGCCCCTCACCTCATATTTTGACCCCTGTTTTACCAGCGGGTCAAAATCAGCAGTTCCCCTCTGAGGATATTAAAAAGATCTGTCTGGCGTGCTGCTGGTGCGCTGCTTCTCTGTGTCTCCCACTCCTTCTTGCTGGCTCACTGAGCCTTGATCACGCTCGAAGGTGAGGAACAAAATGCAAAATCTAGTGTTTGGTAAAAGTTTAATGCTCCACATAAAATAATAATAAAACACTCACAAATAAAGCACTTAAGCAGTGCTGGCTGTCAAGGCATATATCACAAATTTCACTTGGCGAGATGGCCGCGGGATGACATAAACAGATGGGCTCCACCCCCTATACGTGTTACATCTGTGCATAGGCTTCTTCAGTAGTAGACCTCTAGTTGAAGGATTGCTTGGGTATATACAGGGATTCAAAAGACATTATTTTTTTTTTCAAATATATTTTATTGAGTTTTACAGGGTTCCAAAGTGGGGTGATGTAGGTATGAGGCAGTACAAAAACCAGTGGCCATTTTGAATGTGGGAGGGGGGTAGATGAGAGGGAAATGAGAGGGGGTATAAACAAAAGTGGGGAGATTGGGAGGGGTGTTCGAGAGGGAAGACCCAGAAGGCATTTCCTCATGGGTACCCCCAGGATCAGAGAGAGGTGGTGTTAGGAACAGCCAGTGTCTGGGTGTTTTGGTGCCTTTGTTCCCCTTTTCTGTGGTGGTGCGTGTCGCCCAGTGGAAGATTATATGTCTGAATTCCGGTGCTGGAGCACTGACACGGCCTGGAATGCCTTATGCTACCAAATTCGTATGGGACTCTCTGAATCTTTGAAGGACGAATTAGCACGAGTGGGGGTACCACAAACCCTGGAAGCCCTGGTCAACTTAGCCATTGTCATAGATCGGCGTCTCAGAGAGCGCTGCATTGAAAGGTCATCAGGGCAATCACGCCCCACCTGGATGCTCCCACGTGTCCCCAGTTACCCAAACCCGCCAATGCTAGCCAAGTGACCTTCCATGATACTGGAATGGCCCGCACCGACGGACAGTAAGGGAGTTTAAAGGTTCGTGGGCTTCGCAAACTTCTATCGGAAGTTCATCCGGGGCTTCCCGGCCATTGTGGAACCTATCACTCGACTGACCAAACAAAATACCAGATTCCAGTGATCCCCTGAAGCCCAAACGACCTTCCAGAAACTCAAGACCTTACTCACCTCAGCACCCATCTTAAGACACCCCGGTTCGACCCTTCCATACGTCCTCGAAGTGGACACCTCTGAAACCACAGTCGGGGGCATCCTTTCCCAGCGTCAAGGCACCAAGGCCTTGTTACATCCTGTAGCTTTCTTTTTCCACAAGTTATCAGTATCAAAGAGGAACTATGATGTGGGGGACAGGGAGCTGCTGGCCATTAAATCGGCTCTTCAGGAATGGTGATACCTGCTGGAGGGAGCGGCACATCCTATTCTTGTTTACACCAACCACAAGAACCTGGAGCATCTCAGAACGGCCAAAAGATTGAAGCCCTGGCAGGCCCGCTGGGCCCTCTTTTTCTCCAGGTTCCATTTCCACTTGACTTATCGGCCAGAATCAAAAAACAGCAAGCCAGACGCCCTCTCTAGAATGTATTCTGTGCCAGGAAATGCCACTCCACCTGACATCATACTACCAGCAAGGAACTTCCTGTTAACCAGTGAGGATGTGTTGTCCCAGATCCGGCGAGACCTGGCAGGCGCCACTAGCCCCAATGATGCCAGACTGACCGTCAAGGATGACCTGTGGTGGTTTGACAATAAAATCTTTGTGCCTCAGGGTATTAATCCTCTGCCATGACCACGAACTGGCCGGACATTTCGGCTCCCGGAAAACGGCCAAATTACTTGCCCAATCTTTCAGGTGGCCGAATGCCACGGAGGACTGTAAGAAATATGTTGGTGCCTGTCCCATCTGTGCCTGGAATAAAACTGACAAGGCCTAGACCTGGTGCCTCCTAAACCCGCTCCCTATAGCTGAACACCCATGGTCACAGCTGGCCATGGACTTTATTGTGGAACTGCCCCCGCTGGAAGGATACGCCACCATCTTTGTAATTGTGGATCGCTTGACAAAGATGGCACACTTCCTGCCAATGAAGGGGACCCCTACAGCGACCGAGACAGCCAACACCTTTATTAAAGAAATAGTCTGGCTCCACCGAGTTTGTGTATAACAACACCATCCACTCGGCCACCAAGCAGTCCCCATTCTGGGCTAATTATGGGTTTCATCCCACATTCCTACCCGAACTGGCTGTTGAAAGCTCTGTTCCAGCTGTACAGGACACTGCAAGCTTCCTCCAGACAAACTGTAAACTCCTGTGGGAGACCCTGTTAAGAACACAAGAGCTGAACAAGGAAGCGTTCGACAAGAGAAGGCGGGGGGAACTGGAGCTCCAGCCAGGCGATCGCATCTGGCCGGCCACCAAAAATCTTAAACTGGCCTGCCCGTCAAAGAAACTAGGCCCGAGATTTATGGGGTCATTTCCTATCAGAAGAAAAATTAACCGGGTGGCATTTGAATAGGACCTTCCTCCTTCTCTATGGATCCACCAGGTCTTTCATGTTTCTCTACTAAAACCTGTTTCCCCTGACTTGTTCCCAGGACGGAAAACAGGTCCACCAAACCCAATCCTGGTAAACGGAGAGGAGGAGTTTGAGGTTGAAGCCATTCTGGACTGTCGGAGGAGGTCTGGGTCTACGCAGTACCTGATAAATTGGAAGGGGTTTGGCCCTGAAGAAAATTCCTGGGAGCCAGAAGAGAACATCCATGCACCTGAATTAATTCAGGCCTTCAGAAGGAACTGCCGAGACGGAGGCACCCAGCAAGGCATCCGGAGGCTGCCCCTTGGGGGGGCAATGTTAGGAACAGCCAGTGTCCGGGTGTTTTGGCACCTTTGTTCCCCTTTTCCGCGGTGGTGTGCGCACCTGTGCACGTTCGCGTGCGCACGCGCCGCATACGGCGCCAAACGGCTCCATTTAGGACCTGTGGAGCCCAGCAGCAAGTGCTGTCTGTTCTACAGCGTCCAGTGACCTGTGAGCCCCAGCTCTACCTCTGTTTCCTGAGATTGCCTGTTTCCTGTTTGACCTGGCTAACCCTGACCTGATGATTGCTACCTGCACCGACCCCGGCTTCTTACGACCACCCGATTGCCTGATCCTCTTGCACTTCTGCTGCCTGCCTGATAACAACCCTGCTTGGACTTGACGACCCTCCTGCTTAACCCTTTGGTACCACACGGCCAGCCCATTGCCGACCCAGCCTGCACGACCATCCCTCTGATCTGCACGAGCATCTGGATCTTCACATCACCATCAATGAACTTCCAGCCCTCGTGCCATCCCGCACTCTTGGACTTCCTGTCTGCTCTATTGGGGGTCCCAGAATCGGGTGCGCAAGAGTGGTTGCTCCCTGCACAAGGCAGACTCCACTGCCAGGACCGTGACAGGTGGCCTAGGCCTCTAATACAGCATAAAATAACAATGCTAGCACTCTTATCAATACACTGAGCAACAGTAGTGAGGAAGTCCTTCAAACAGTTCATGGTGGTGGCTTTTATGTTCTTCTTTTTTATAGCAATGTGGGAGTGTAGACTCGCCTAAGAGATTCAAACCGTGGAGGGAGAAGTGTTTGATAAGTATCCGCTCTGTTTGAAGGTGGTGAAGAGAAGATAGGGCTGATTGTTCCGCGGGAGATAAGCATTTTTCGATGAAGGAAGACCATCTCTTGTTGAGCTTCTCGGTATCCCATACATTTTGTAGTGAGAGATCCAAGAGTTTGTGGCACAGTAGGGTCTTAAGATTCTGTTTAGTTTCTGACAGAGTTGGAGGGTGGGAGGATATGCAGTGCTGGAGGATGTTCCTGCGGGCAACCAGTAGTGTTAAAAAAAAACATTGCCTGGAGGTCCAGGTGAGTGGGTCCCGGGGTCAGGGTGAGTGACTTGGGATCTCCAAATAAAAGGGGCGCAGGATTTTTGTCGAGTTGGCAGTTGGTCTCTCCATAGATGAAGGACAACAGTTATGACCAGAAGTCCGATATAGTAGGACATAGACAGAATCTGTGAAATAATGTAGGTTTTGCCGCTGAGCACCATGGGCATGTTGATTCCCTTTGGGGAGGGTGCTTAGCTGAGAAAGGGAACTATGATCTGTGCATTATTTTAAATTGAGTCTCCCTCCAGACCTCGTTGGTGACAAGTTTGCGCACCGAATTGTATCCTGCCAGGATGTTATCCACTGTGGTGTGTGCCGGTAGATCCTTCAGCCAAGACCGAACTGTGGTGTAGTGATTTTTTGAAGGCAGGGTTTAGTGGGTGGTAAAGGTCTGAGATGGCATAGGTGTGTTCTTCTACGAATCTGTCCAGGAAAGTTGGGTGAAATCGCTTGGCCTTGTGAGGGGAGATTTTGCTGATGAATGCCGCTACCTGAGAGACTTGTAGAAAGTGTTGTTGGGGCAAATGGAAGGTCTCTATAATTGATGGGAAGATTTTGAGGGTACCCGTGTCCAGTTGATATAGAGATGCAATATTTACCAGTCCCTTGCCTTTCCATTTGGAGAAGGGCTCGTATTGGAGCCCTGCCGGGAACATGGGGTTGCCCTGTATTGGTAGGTGGCTTGAGAGGTGTGGAGAAAGACCAAGCTTCTTCATGGATTCTCTCCAGGCAATTATGGTATCTTTGAAGAGCAGATTATGCTTGAGATGTTCTGGGATTGCCTTCAAGGTACTATGAAGTAACGCTGCTAAGTTGTAGGGGTAGACTATGGCTGACTCTAAATCATAATTAGTATATTTGGAGGCATGGAGGATCCAGTCCACCCCCACCCTGAGTAGGCAGGAGAGGTTGTATACTCTGATGTTAGGGAAGTTAACTCCCCCCTCGCCCTTCGGGAGGCACAGCTTAGCCAGAGCTATTCTGGGTTTCCTGTTTTGCCAGATCTTGCTTATCTTTTGTATATCCTTGTGTTTTAGCAACACTGGTAGGGTTTGAAGTGGATATAGAAGTCGGGCAAAACAGACCATCTTAAACATAGCACATCTCCCAAAGAGCGAGAGGGGGAGGTTGGCCCAGGTTTCCAGCTCACCTATGATTTTGGAGATCAACGGGGGGTAATTTAGGGAGTAGAGGGATGAGGGCTCTCTCCCAATTTTGATGCCTAGGTTAGTTATGGCGGTTCAATTTATTAGGAATGGAGAGGAGGAGAACCAAAGCCTCGAGTGGCTCCTTCCTAGTGGTAACACCTCACTTTTGTTAAAATTTATTTGGGGGGGCGTGGCTTAGCGCAGCGTGCTCCTGGAGCTCTGCCAGACCGAGACCTGAGACATACCGAGCAGGGCTGGTATTGAAGCCTACAAATGCATGCCGGGTGACCGCAAAAGCTCACACATTGCGGGGGACCATAGAGGACCGGAGATCACTCAGTATTTCCTATGAAATCAGGGTCCTCTTCACCCGAGCCCTCAGCCAAGATGGCGCCGCTGCGTGTTCACCAACATGGGTCGCAACCCCCTCAAGCAAGAAAGGATTGCAGCCGGAGTCGGGAGCCCGAAACGGAGGAGAGGACTGCACGAGAGCGCATCGGTCACCCTCACCCATTCAATCCCCTGAGCTACCGGTGGAGGATTCGCTACAGACTCCGATCCCTAACCTGCCGGGAACGAACGTGGACAGAACCCTCCGGGAGATCATATCATCGTTGCCTACCAGACAAGACCTACAGGTCACGACCACCTCCATTGTAAGCGCCCTCACAAAGGAGCTCCACGACCTTCGGGACCAGGTGGAGGCTGTGGAGGAGCGGGTAGGTGACCTGGAGGCATCTGCAAATACCACAGAGACGAGGCTCTCTGCCCTGGAGGCTGACCAGCAGGCCTTCCGCCACCATCTCATCGATCTCCAGCTACGTGTTGACGACGGCGAACACCGCAGCCGAAGAAACAATCTTCGTCTCCGGGGCATACCCGAAGCTACCAGGGGACCCGACCTCAAGGCCATGGTAACAGCTATCTTAAATAGATACCTTGACAAACCACCCACTGCGGACCTGGAGCTGGACAGAGTCCATCAGATCCTGGGTCCTAGGGCCCCTGCTGGGGGGTCGGACTCCCGTGACCTGCCCCCAGATGTCCTCTGTCAGGTCCACTTCTTTGGGATCAAGGAGGAGATCGTTCGGAAGACCTGGGCGAAGGGCCCTCTGGACTTTGGTGGGGCGAACATCTGCATCTTTCCAGATGTCTCAAGACAGACGAGGGTGATGTGCACCCTGCTGCGTCCACTCCTTGATCTCCTAAGAGAAGCAGAGGTGACATACCGCTGGGGCCATCCCTTTCACTTGATAGTTAAGAAGGGAGGAAAGGAGTTCTACCTGTGGGCGGACCTTTTCGGCTTCCTTGACCGACCGGTGGTGGAGGTCCCCAATTGGCATGAATATCTTCTGTGCCAGGGAGTGGGGTACCCCCCACCGCTGCTTCCACAAGGGCAACGGAGAGCCGTCCCAGAGGCGGTCCATAGCTTCAGAGGACTGAGCACACCCAACATTGCAGGCCCGGGTAACACACTAGCCCCGATACCTTGTACCAGACATCTAGCAGGCTAGCTTTTATAACTGTGTGTTCTCCGGTTGCTCAAGCTGACAGTACTCCTGCCCTTGGGCTACCCTTACTTTGAACCCCGGTTTGGAATCGGCCCCCTTAGTGTGGTATTATCCCCTTATTTTCTGCAGGCGGGGGGCTGGCGGTCATTCCGGCCACGCTGTCCTGACCGGTGACAGGTGCAATGTCCTCCCCTCTGACTGCTGTGGGGCTTGTTTGGTTGAGGTATCTTGTGACATCTTGCTATTGTGCCCTCCCCCCTTACAATGGAACTGAGGTCGTGGATACGGCTGGCCCGCAGAGACTGTGATGCCACTGACATGCCTGGACATGGGCCCCCCTCGTACCCCCCCTTTCCCTGCCTACAGTGTGGGCCACCACTGACTGTCCGTGGCATGGTAGACTGAGGCCGAACCCGGCCGTGGTGCTTGGCCTGTCCTGGGCATTGCCCCCATCCCTCATAGTGCAACTGGTTCCCCCTCTGAGATGATGAATCGTACAACCCCTATGTGTTCTAATGTACCCAGGTTGTTGTTTTAGGTATTTGTATTCCTATTAATTGGCTGCCTCTAACACATTTCCTTCCACAGGTGGGGACACGGCCCCTTGGGTGGGTGCTCCGGTGGGGGGGTTGGGTCCCGCACTGCCTCCTGTGCCCCTGGTCACCCCCTGGCTGCCACGCCGTGGGGGACCGTGGGCGTTGGGGCCCAGCTGCCGCCTGTGGGTTCGCTCGATAACCGGGGTTGGAGGTGAGGGATCACGGACACTGCTATATGCGTGGTCTTTGTGTAGGAGTGGGGGGGTTGGCCTTGGATGGTTTGCAGCGGTGGGGTCAGTTGGTGGGTTCGAGGTGGCTTTGGGGTTTGGGAGATGGAGTTGGGGGGTTTATTTTTACTTTTATTTTTATTATCTTAAAGTTCAGTTGTTGCATATGAAAGATGTCGGTCTATTGTTCTGCATCTGTGGCGGGTGGTCAGTGGTTCCGGTACTCCAATACTAATGAGCTGCCGGTGCCACTCACACTCTGACCTGGTAGCATTTGCAGAAATGTTTACTCTGAATGGTTTCTCTTTCATGAGCTGTATGTCTGGTTGGTACTCTTGGTCCGGCATCTCCGATTTCCCTGATACAGGTAAACCAAATTATTGGCTGTCCAGGGTGATCTTGAGTGCTCTCCGCACCCACCCCCCCAGTAGGTTTAGTACTGGGATATACACCTCCGGGCGTTACCTGGACACCTAGGCCAGTGGCCTTGTTAATAGCCTAGCTTGATTTTTTCTTCTCCCCCCTTTAATTTTCCATCTTCTTTTCTCTCTCTCTTTTTTTCATTTTTCCTCTCTAAGTGTGTTGCGCGTCTGGGGCCCTTCAGGCTCTCCGGCTCTCTTGCCTTCGTTTAGCCTACAGTAGTTCACAGTTTTCCATATGGGTATCCTCAGAATCACGTCCCTTAACATAAGGGGTCTTAACATGCCGGAGAGGCGGTCACAGCTTCTCTCCTTCCTAAAAAAAGAGGGATCGCAGGTAGCTTTTCTTCAAGAGACGCATTTTAAAGGGGATCACATCCCGAAGCTCTCGAATAATGCTTTCCCTGTAGTATATCACAGTGTCTCCCCATCTCTAAATCAAAAGGGGTCAGTATACTCATTACCAAATCCATCCCTTGGGTGTTGGAGGCACAATGGGCAGATCCGCAGGGCTGCTTCCTTCTCCTTCGGGGCCTACAGTCCGGTGTACGGGTCACCCTGGCCAACTTATACCTGCCCAACAAAGACCATGCGCATTTTCTGCGCCGGCTTCTCCCCAAGCTCCTGGATTTTTCGGAGGGCCTGTTAGTGCTGGGTGGCGACTTGAATTTCACCATGGAACCGCTTCTTGATGTCTCGAGAGGTGCCTTGCACCTCCCCTATACCACACTCCGCAGAATTATAGCGGATCTACAAATGCTTCACCTGGTGGACCCATGGAGGATTCAACATCCTTGCGACCGTGACTATACCTATTTTTCGCAGGTGCACCACACATATTGCAGACTGGATTACCTCCTGATTCCACACCAGCACCTTGCTAAGGTGGAAGACACTTCTATTGGTATAGTGTCACTCTCAGACCACGCCACTATCCATATCACACTCAGGCTCGATCACTTGGCTCATCCCCTACCAAACTGGAGGGTGAATGAGGCCCTCCTCCAGTCTGAGGAGATTTGCTGGGATGTTCTGTCCACTTTGCGGGACTACTTCGCTACAAATGCTGGCTTGGTCACCAATCCTCAAGTGCTTTGGGAGGCACATAAGACAGTGGTGCGAGGAGTCCTGATTAGATGGGGGGTTCGTCACAAGAGAGAGCGTCTACAACAGTTGGAGGACTTGTTCACGCGTTTGCGTGCCTTGAGCGCACTCACAAACTTTTTGGGACCTCCTGAAGGTTCGGGAGGAGCTTCGTGAGTTTCTTTTCCACAAGACAAAACAGAAACTGGCTTGGGCCAAACAAAGCTTTTGCGAATTCTCCATTAACGCCATCCCAAATGGGCAGGCTTTTCCAGTGGACACACTGAGAGCTTACATATCCCTGATTCCAAAGGAGGGGAAGGATCCACAACGCTGTGGTAGCTACCGCCCCATAACCCTTCTGAATGCCGACTTGAAATTGTTCGCGAAGGTCCTGGTGAACCAGCTGCTCCCGCACGTGCCAGGGCTGATTCACCGTGACCAGGCGAATTTTGTCCCCCAGCGAGAGGCGAGGCACAACACCATTCAGGTACTGAGCCTGATTCACTCGGTTAGATCGGGGAGGCCTGTGACCGGGTCAACTGGTCCTTTCTTCAAGCCATGCTGGAACATGTGGGCCTTTGCGTGTCGATGCTCAGTTGGATCCTCTCCCTCTATGCTGGCCCCTCGGCAGTGTTTAGGGTCAATGAAACCAGGTCGGACTTTTTGGGGATTCAAAATGGAACCTGTCAGGGTTGTCCACTATCTCCCTTAATCTTTATATTGACGCTTGAATCCTTTCTCTGTACGCTGAGACTGGACCAGGAAGTGGTGGGTTTCTGTAAGGGTTCTGGGGCACACAAGATGGCCGCTTTTGCGGATGATCTTGTTTTTTTCCTGCCACACCCCACACATCCCTGCCAAAAGTCCTCTGGTTGTTCCGGGAGTATGGGTCACTGTCCTTCCAGGTCAATATGACCAAGTCATCGGTACTTAACATTAACATTGACCAGGCTGAGGTTGACTAGCTGAAGACAACCTATCCTCTTCATTGGGCGGACGCCTCCATAAGATATCTAGAGGTCGACATCACTAGCGATCTGAAGGCCTTGTATTCCGCAAACTATCTACCTTTACTCACCCGACTTAAGACACTCACTTGCCCTGATGTGCTTCGGCAGATGTAGTGCATTGAAGATGACTACCCTCCCCAGAATGCTATACATTATGCAGGCGTTACCCATCCAGCTCCCACCTAGTTTTTTCAAGAGGATGGAAGCCCTATTACGCGAATTCTTGTAGTCTCACCGTCAGGCAAGGATTCAGCTCCCTCTTCTCCACGTGCCCAAAGCCCAGGGGGGAATTGGCCTTCCAGTTATGAAGGCTTATTACAGGGAGACCCATCTGACAAGGCGGGTGGACTGGTTCTGTCACGCCGACGCAAAACTCTGGGTTACCATGGAACTAGAAGATTCAGCAGGTACGGAGAAAAGTTGGCCGTGGATCCGTTCTTCTCTCCCGCTGAATATTGCGGAACACCCAACCCTCGGGGGCACCCTGGCAGTTGCCAGGGAGGCCTTCCGGCATACTTCAGTCTCTCCTTATCCATCGCCCATGGTTCCGGTCCTGGGCAATCCAGAATTTGAACCGGGCCTCTGTAACCTGGCCTTTCAGCGGCTGAGGGAGGTAGGCCGAATATATGTCTCGGACTTCCTTAAAACTGATGGTTCTCTCTCTGAGGTAGCGGGGCCAGCGGTGGTCAGCCCTCATTTGGACTTTCTATGTGGTCTTCAGCTTCAAGCCTTCCTTCGGAAATCCCGGCGGATCCCGGGAGGCTCCAGGCAGCTGACCACCCTGGAGGCTGTATGCCGCACGGGGGAGCCGGTGCGCCACAGCCTTTCCTTGCTGTACACTTCACTGACTCGGCCCCCGTATGGGAAGAGGAGCTGGGTGTCCAATTTACCAATGCAGAAAAAGAGAAAATACTACACTTCGCCCACAAGTCCTCCATAGCCACCAGGATTCAAGAATCTTGCTATAAAATTCTGACAAGATGGTACAGGGTGCCAGTGGTTCTTCATCGATTATTCCCCCAGATCTCGAAACTGCGTTGGCGGTGCAGAGGGGAGGAAGGCATGATGCTCCACATTTTTTGGAGTTGTCAAAAACTGCGTCTCTTTTGGCAGGGGGTGTCCCGCACCATAAGAAACTTGACTGGAATCAACATGGAGGACAAGTCAATGGCATGTCTCCTACATTTATCTGAACGCCTTATTAAGAAGTACAAAACCTCACTAACAATACAGCTATTGAATGCGGCCAAGGCATGCATCCCTCTGTGTTGAAAGTCGGAGCTTCCCCCCCTCTGGTGTTGTGGTTCTCGAAAGTTAACGATCTTAGGACTATGGAGGATCTGACTGCTACCCTTAACAACAGGGAGGAGGTATTCCGGGAGACCTGGCGACCATGGCAACATTTTGTCTTCACAGGCGCCTACTTGGCGGAACTTCTGCACTAATCTACCCGGTGGGCCTGGGGCTGGGGGGTTGGATGTGCGAAGCGCAGCCCTCCCTGTATTCTCTATGTTTTCTGTTTTTATGTCTGTCACATTGAGCCTCCTCTCTGTTTTCAGGATTCCAATCCCGAATATTACACTTCCATATTAGAATCAGGCTTTGATCTCCCCTCATAGTTTATGATCTGCGGTTTTGCTGGGTGGATGAAGCTTGGCCACGGCTCCGGGGGACAACTGGTGGAATTTCCCCCCGGGTTCCTTCGTCTGCGGAGGCCGGACGTCTCCATTTTTATCTAGATACTTGCTAACCTAATGACTAGAGTTGATCGAACCTCTGGAAGTTCGGGTTCTGCTGGTTCAGCCGAACTTCGGGACAAAGTCCGGGTTCGGGTCCGGACTGGACCCGAACTTTGACACGGACCCCGAACCCCATTGAAATTAATGGGGACCCGAACTTTTAGGCACAAAAATGGCTGTAATAAAGTCCTGGAAAGTCCTAGAGGTCTGCAAAAGGAAGGAAAATGGGGGTAAGGGTCGGACAAGTGCCCTACAAGGAAATGGGGATAGGGAAATAACTTAAAATAATTTTTAACCTAAAATCACTTTAAAAAATCTAAAATGGAGGTGGATGTGGAGTTGGAGATTGAGGAGGCGGTGAAAGTGGCGGTGGTGGAGGAGGAGGTAGCCTACGCAGTTTTTTTATTTTTGGAATTTTTTGTTTGTTTTTTAAACCAGCAATGTAGATGCACTTTTTACACTATCAATACTTTTTTTGAAAAGTCTGGGTTCGGGTCCGGGTCCCGGACACCCAAAAGTTTGGTACGGACCCAAATTTTACAGTTCGGGTTCGCTCAACTCTACTAATGACGCTTTGTCTAATTTTGTCAGAAAGGAGCAGCCATAAGGGCTGCTGTGTGTGGGGGGACCAGCCAGACATGCAGCTCTAAGTTAGATAATAAGGTGGTAAATGCATCCCTTCGCTATGGTGGGCCATCGCTCCAGACTATGGAGTGCTCTAATTGGTTACTACCATTTTATGGGTTTCTTTTTTTTTATTTTTTCCCTTTATTTTGTTACTACACAAACTGTACAGCATACCTCTATTTCCGTTCTCCAAGGCAAAAGAAGAATGTATCTCTTAAAAATTGTTTAATGCTGTTCCATTCCAACGTACACTTTGTATTATGAATCTGTAATTGTCGCTGACCTTCCAGCTGTATGTACCATGTTACCTTTCTGATAAATAAAGGAATTACAAAAAAAATAAAATATTTTGGAGCCTTTCCATTTGTTAAGCCTTTGATTGTTGCTAGGATTTCCATTAGTGAGATCGGGGCATTCAGGGCTCGTAGGGTAGCTGGGTCTATTTGAGGCAGAGTAGTATCTTTCAGGCACTTGATTGCTGCCTCTTCATCTATTGGATCATTAGCATATAATTTGGTATAGAAGTTTTCTAGTATTTTAATGAGGTCGGGGGGGGGGGGATGTGGCTAGAGTACCCTCAGGTGTTTTTAGTGTTTTGATATGCGTGGGGCGGTAAGGTCCCTTGCTTGTGATATTGGAGTTGGTAATGAGAAGATTGCATGTGTTCCATATTACTGGAATGAGTCGATGAGTCGGTTTGTCACTGGTGAGGTTACTTGACCTGACAGGGATGGGGGTTCTGTCCTCTCTACTGCTGAGAACCATGTTAAAGTCCCCTCTAGTGTTGAGCGAACCCGGACTGTAACGTTCGGGTCCGTACCGAACTTTAGGGTGTCCGTAGCACGGACCCGGACCCGGACATTTCAAAAATCGTTCGGGTTCGGTCCGGCGAACAACTAACCGACGGGACGTCGAAGAGTTGTGCACCTCATTTTATCGTCTTGGGGCCTGGCTTGGGCTTGCTAAAAACTTTACAGGCCCAGGCCCAGGCACGATGCCTGTGGGATTTCAAGCCATGCCTGGGCTTGCAATGTCAGGCCCAAGCGAGTTGTGATCTCCCCTGAAATTGTACCAAGAGTCGTCATCTCTCCTGTCTTGGGGGTAGGGACAGTCCAGTTCATTGGAGTGGTCACTGTTTGGCTGAGTAGCTGAGTAAGGTCATTATACCTTGTGTACGTTAGAAGAGTAATGGTTGAGGTTATAGTGTTCGTTCCCTGGAATGGCGGGGTGCGT
>BLSH010138097.1:283978-304443 GCA_018402905.1 Glandirana rugosa
CCCCCCTTCCCGTTATTTTACTTGATTTTAATTTATTTTCCCTATCCCCATTTATTTGTAGGGCACTTGCCCTAGTTTGAAGATGATTTTAGAACAGTTATATGGCTTCTACCGTTAATTAATACTTTTCAGACACAGTTTGAAGATGATCCACATTCACCTCCATTTTTGCTTTTTTTATGTTTTTATTTTTTTAAAAATATTTACAGTTATTTCCCTGTCCCCATTTTTTGTAGGGCACTTGCCCTACCCTTACCCCCATTTTACTTCCTTTTGCAGCCCTCTAGGGCTTTCCAGGACTTTGTTACAGCCATTTTTGTGCATAAAAGTTCGGGTCCCCATTGATTTCAATGGGGTTCGTTGTCCATGCGATCGTTCGGGTTCCGTCCGGACCCGGACCCGGACTTTGTCCCGAAGTTCGGACGGACCAGCAGAACCCGAACTTCCAGAGGTTCGCTCAACTCTAGTCCCCTCCTATGAGATGTGAGGCTTGGGGGACGTGTAAGAGATGGGGAGCTAGGTCACCAAAATACTGTTTATCTGGTGAGTTGGGTCGTAGACGTTTGTGATTAGCATGTCCCGTGTGGGAAATTTAAGGTGTATGGAAATTAGCCTACCTGCGTCATCTTTATTTTCAGAAATGAGGCCATAGATCAGATTTTTGTGGAGTAGTATGAGAACTCCTGCTTTGTGTCCCTCAACTGTTGAGCCGAAGACTTTGCCTATCCATATTATTTGCATTCTATGGAAATCATCTGCGGCTAGATGAGTTTTCTGGAGCAGGGCAATATTGTTTTTTAGTCTACTAAGGTGCCTTAGCATTTGCATTCTTTTTTGTGGGGATTTTAGCCCCTTGACATTCCATGATGTGACTCTCATGTAATGTAATGGGGGGGTGTGTGTGGAGCTGAGTGATGGTAGGCTATAGCATAGAACATGAGGTTTGATAAGAGTTTGGAAGAGAGTGGTGCGGAACTGGACCCTTCATATTGCTTCCGCCTCAGCGACCCCAAAGAGTAGGTAGAAGGGAAAGGGTGGGTAATGGGGAGGGGGGAACAAAATACAACATAACAGCTAGTGACTTTGCTTTTTTCCGCATGTTGCACCACTGCCAGTAACTCCGCCAGCCCGCATGTACTAGAAAGAGAGTATGGTGGGTGGCAAGCTTTCCTTCATTAGTAAGAGTCAGATCAAAGTGGGTGATCCAAACGTCTGGGCTTAGGCCCTATCCAACATGGGGATGACTGTCAGTGAAGCGTATATAGTGCGGCTAAAAGCTAACAGAAAGTGGTGACCTGGGGCCTGGCTGTAGGAAACAGTAACAAGAACATGTAACAGTTTGTAAGGTATACGATACCCAGAAGGACGGGGGGCAATGCCTAGAAGATGCCCTGTTCCATGGATTCTTGGAGTGTTATGCCTCTAGGACAAATGCTTTGGATGAGAGTCCACGTCCTTATGTGGATTTCCATACTGTCCTCTGAGAAGGTGGGTTTCAGTTGTTTTGCGGCCTCTTTCCTGGGGCTCTGCTGGTCCCTGTTTGACTTTCTCCGCGTATGTTTCTGGAGGTTCGTCCCTGAGCTTTAGGGCCCTCAGGAAGGATCCTGCTTTCTCTGGGGCATAAAAGGTGTGTTGCTCCCCATCCGGGGCTTGTAGTCTGAGGACCGCCGGGTATGCCAGGGTAAAGCGTATTCCTCTCTTGTAAAGTTCTGAGCAGACTGATTGGAAGTCCTTCCTTTGCGGGATACCTCTGCAAAATAGTCTGCAAAAATTAGCAGTTTATGTCCATCAATGGCAACAGCTCTTGCTTTCCTAAAGCTTTGGAGAATTTCCTGGCGATCAATATAATTGAGGTATTTCACAATTACTGGCCTGGGTTGTTTGTGGTCATTGGTGAGTGTCCCTACGTGGTGGGCCATCTCCGCAATGCACCTGAGGCAGACGCCCAGTGTTTCAGGGAGAACATTGGTGCAGATTAATGAGCTGGGCTTGTATGACTCAGGGAGGCCAATGATTCTCAGATTGTTCCTCCTATATCTGTTCTCTAATTCCTCCATTTGGTCATGGAGGTGTTGTTGGGCCTGAGAGTATTTTTCCATGGTGGCGTGCATCTGGTATTGGTCATCTTCCAGAGAAGAGACCCACTTCTCAGCTTCAGTTAGCCTTTGTGAATGTTCCTGCCTTAGCTGCGTAATCCCGGCAGCTATGGCCCGGTTCCGGTGCACTAAATGCCGCACCAGAACCCGAAGTCCTCAGCAGACATTATTGATGTTTGAATTGTTTGTTTCTATATAAGTAATGCAGCACTTATTTTGGATTATTTGTTGTATTAAGTGTAGTAAAAATGCATTTTCAGTGACAGAAGCAACAGGGTGTTTTATTTAAGTAAATATCACAATTTATTTCATATTTTGATTGCGCTGATTGAGAATTTGTTAATACTTCTAATGGCACCCCAATCGCGCTGTGATTTTGCTGCAATTTTCGTGCAGTAAATCACGCTGCAATCGCAATGCGCATCGATTGTCGCTCAAAAAGGAACATGAGATTCTTTTTGGGCAAATGCAGCCTAAACTCCCCAGCATGTTATCCTATGTGTTCATGTACATATAGTCTGTTATCAGCATTTTGTGGCAGGGGCATTTTATGGCTGAAAAAAACCCCAGAACTAGTGGATTTAAGGCCTCCCACACTGGTCTTTTTTACAGCTGCTGTTTTTGGCTTCAGACATTTTTTATTCTGCAGCCAGTAAACTCCCCAGCATGTTATCCTGTGTGTCCATGCATCCATGTGTCCATTTTTTGGCAGGGACAGTTTCTGGCTGGAAAAAAAACCCAGAACTAGCTGGTAGGTTAATTGGATCCTTTCTAAATTGGCCACACTATATGTATGTATGAATGTGAGTTAGGGACCTTAGATTGTAAGCTCCTTCAGGGGACTGATGTAAATGTGCAATGTATATGTAAAGCGCTGCGTAAATTGACGGCGCTATATAAGTAATATATATTATATACTGAAATAAATAATAAATAAACTAGTGGATTTAAGGCATGTTATCCTATGTGTCCATGCACACATAGGCTGTTATCAGCATTTTTTGGAAGGGGTGTTCACTTATTCCCGGTATCATTTAAAGTGACACACAGACTTTAAATATGTTTGCAGAACAGATGTTCACTTATTCTCGGTTTCATTTAAAGTGACACACAGACTTTAAATAAGTTTGCAGAACAGATGTTCACTTATTCCCGGTTTCATTTAAAGTGACACACACATTTTCCAGAACAGTGGTATGGGTTCTCCCGGCTTATTTATACTTTTTTGACACAGTTTGAAGATGATTTTAGAACAGTTCTATGGCCTCTACCGTTAATTAATACTTTTCAGACCCAGTTTGAAGATGATCTCCATTTTTTTTTTTTTTAAATATTCAAAGTTGTTTCCCTGTACCCTTACCCCCATTTCCTTCCTTTTGCAGACCTCTAGGACCTTCCTGGACTATTTTACAGCCATTTTTGTGCCTAAAAGTCCATGTCCCCATTGATTTCAATGGGGTTCGGGGTCCGGGACAAAGTTCGGTTTCTGTCCGGACCCGAACCCTGACTTTGTCCCGAAGTTCGGCCGAACCAGCAGAACCCAGACTTCTAGAAGTTCGCTCAACTCTACCAAGTACCTAAACTACGCCGACAAGGCAGATATACTGCAAAGATATAGGCAATCCCGTTCAATGGTCATTTATGGACTCAAAATCCTAATTTTTGCAGACTACTCATTGGAAGTGTCAAAAAAACGGAAAGCATTCCAGCAAGTATGCTCGACTCTCCATCAACGTCAGATCAAATTTACCCTGGCCTTCCCAGCCACTCTTCATCTCAAATCCCCCAGTGGGGAACAGCTTCAATTCCAGGACCTGCAGAAAGCGGAAAAATACCTACGCACCGTCATCACTGACCGATTCTCCGCTCTGCCCACCAAGGCACCCCCCATAAATAGATCGCTTGACCAACGCAGCCCAAGAAAGGACTCGCCCAAGCGTCTCAAAGCTTCTGGACCCGCACAAGTGGAAGATTCCTGCTGACAAGCAGTCATTTGGCTCTACCCCTTATGAGCTTTTTCTTTCTTTTGCCCTCCCTTGGCCTCAGCATCCCTTAGGGGTCATATGCAGGCTCTATCACTCATAGACCCAACCTCCACTACTTTAGTTCACTAGTACTGCTGACTGGTATAAGTTCTGTTAATCTCATGTTTAACATGTTTTCTCACACCAGGCGTGAACCTGATGTTTGTCTATCCTATTGTCCTTTTCTCACCATGGGTCCTCTTGCTGACGTGCTCTTGAAGTTACAATCCGTCTCTCCCTGCTGACTCATACAGCTACCGTCGGGCTCTCAATGGTCCACCAAATCTCGAAATTCGGGGCTGCTGGCAGGGAGCACACTCGGCCTGTGAACCCATGCGGAAAAAAGTGAAGCTATGTGAGTTCTCAGTTTGTTATTATGCTGATGTAAATGTTACGAACTTTATGTTGCCTCCCCCCCCACATATCAATCCAACTGCCTACATGATCACGACCCTTCCTGCATGATCACCAACCTGTGCTACCATAAGCCCAATCCTTTTCCTCCCGTATACTTAACAGATAACCGTTCTTTACATATAACTCCAGCACAAATCCTACACACAATCAATCTTGTATGAAGTGCATCTCATGGAATGTAAAAGGCCTTAGATCTCCTGTTAAACGCATGAAAGTTTTGAGACATCTAAAAAGACTAAAAGTGGATATAGCCTTCCTCCAGGAGACCCTAACAGAACCCGACTTCCACTGACTAAAAAAATTATTGGTAGGAATGGTCATAGGATCGGATGCCACTGGTCGCAAAGCAGGGGTAATTATACTTATACATAAAAACCTGCCATGTGAGGTGATATCAGTGGACTCAGACATTGTCGACTGATATTGATTCATGTACGAATTTACAACAAAGATATCAAGATCTCCAACATCTACGCCCCCAACAGCCCTGGTCCAACTTTCTTTAACAAATTAACTCCCATTCTGACCACGAAACCCAACCTTCCCCACGTGGTAGGGGGAGACTTTAATTCCATCTACCATGCCTTAGATGACAGATTCCGTCCCCTGAAACCTTCTCCTAACTCTCTCAACCAGGAGCCCATCCCACTAGCCTCCACCATGGACTCTCTCCGAATAATTGACCCATGGCGACTGCTACACCCGTTAGACAAAGAATTTACATTCTACCCTAATCCCCACAAAATCTTCACGAGGATAGATTACCTATTCTGTTCAGACACTATGCTCCCCATGATTTCTGAAGCAGAAATTCATGAGATAGCTATATCAGACCACGCCCCCATCTCACTCTCTTTTCATGAATCTATGTCCCAACCAAACCCCCCCATATGGCACTTCCCCCAATATCTCTACAAAAACGCAGACTTCCAACAATACATGCACACTGCATGGTCAGATTACACATCCACAAACTCCACTCACGCCGACAATCCCAGTTTATTTTGGGACGCTGGCAAGGCCTTCCTTAGAGGGAAAATAATAGCGTATTCTGCCACTTTCAAAAAACACTCCCTACAAAAATTCCAGTCAGCTAGCCTACGTTTAAAAGTAGCCCAGAGGAACCTATCAATTATTGACTCCCCACAGAACCGTACTGAGTGGAAAGCCGCGAAAGCCGATTTTGACTCTTGGGCTGAATCACTGGAAATGACAAAGAGATCTCACTTAGAAGCCCAATATTTCAAATAGGAAACAAATCCAGCAAACTCCTAGCCAGATTGGCGAGGGGACCTTATACCTCCACGCACATTACAGCCTTGAGGGACCCCCAGGGACACCTAAAAACCAAACCCCAGGAAATCAATCAAATAATAAAAAATTTCTACACAAGCCTATACGCCCCTGACCAAACAAATCACACCCTAGCTAGGACTTTCCTGGACAAACTTCACTTGCCCTCAATATCCCCTGCTGATCTTGAATCCCTCAATGCCCCAATATCAAGCGCAGAAATCACACTTGTAATTAACCAGCTTACCCTCAACAAAGCCCCGGGACCCGACGGGTTTTCCAGGGAGTTTTACAAAACGCTCTGCTCCCTCCTAACACCGACCTTAGAAAAAGTCTACTCTGGCATTTGGAGTGGAGGTCCCTACCTCCTTTCAGGCAACCAAGCCATCATAAAATTACTCTCCAAAAAAGGCAAGGATCCGGCGGAACCAGGATCATACCGCCCCATATCCCTACTAAATTTAGATGTAAACATTTTATCTAAAATTATAGCCACCAGACTGGCTTCTATCCTTCCAGACCTGATACATCCGGAGCAGTCGGGCTTTGTCAAGGGTAGAACAGCCTCCCTAAATATCCGCAAAGTTCTTCTGGCCCTTAACCACGCAGACAAACACAAAGAGGGGGATTATGCCATCATCACCCTGGACGCGGAGAAAGCATTTGACAACGTGTCAAATCCTTGGTTCTAGGATGGCTAGGTTTCTCGGGCCCGTTCGTACATCTGGTCAAGTCAATGTACTCTACTCCCGTGGCCAGGTTGGTGGTGGCAGGCCTGCTGTCAGAGGAATTTAGACTTTTTAAGGGCACGAGGCAGGGATGCCCCCTGTCCTCACTCTTATTCAACCTGGCCATTGAGCCAGTGTCCAGGTACCTCAACACAGTTGCTCCATTACATGGCATTCCCATAAAAAACCATGAGCTGCGTTCAGCTTTTTTTGCGGACGACGTTCTCATATTCTCCGCAAACCCTTCGGAGGATATGACCACCATCACCCGTGTTTTCAATGAATTTAAGATGTATTCTGGTCTGCGCATAAACTACAGTAAAAGTGAAGTTCTCCCTATAGGCCACAATAAACGAAGACCCTGGATACCCACATCACCGTTCCCATTGGCCTCTTCACACATCACCTATCTAGGAATAAAAATAGGTATTCTCCCTTCCTCCTTATACTCACTGAACTTCCATACCCTCGTTCATAAGATCTCACAAGAAATGGAGAGCTGGATGGACCTGCCCCTGTCGCTACTAGGGAGATGCCATCTGTTCAAAATGGTCAGTTTTGCACGACTATTGTACCTGCTGCAAACAATACCTCTACTACTCAAACACAAAGATGTACAACTTTTGAACAAGCACATTACTAAATTCATATGGCAATGTAAGAGACCTCGATTCGCTATGACAAAGTTGCATCTCCCTAGGGGCGAGGGGGGCACCTCTCTGCCTAATATTAGAGTATATAATGTAGCATGCTTGTTATGCATTGGGCTTGATTGGATAAGAAATAAGTCTAGATGTGCTAATTTTGTTTTGGAAGATGCCATGAATAAGCCTTTCTCGCTGAGTGCCCTTCTGCACTCACCCTGGAAGTCCTTAAACCCTGACCTCCAACATAACCCTTTGCTCCGGGACACTTCCATAGCTTGGAGAGAGATTCATAAACTGCTGAATGCTCCTGCATCTATATCCAAACACCTTCCTATCCAAGGGAACCCAAACTTTCCCCCGGGAACTCAACATCGTCCATATACCATCTGGCGGAACCATGGCCTCACACACTTTGCATCACTTTGGGACCCCACCACCGGGCAATTGCTACCCTTCTCAACTTTGGCAGCAAAATACTCCTTACCACCGAATCACATTTTCATTATTGGTAGTGTGTACATTATATGCAATCACTATGCAGAGACAGCGCCAAGAAATTCCGTTCGTCACTCATTGACACCCTTTTGGACTCAGGATCCTACACAATCTTGGAGATCTACAAACCCCTAATTGCCAAAATCACACCTCCTTTCTCTACCTCCTCTGCCAGAAACTGGAACAGAGACTTTAAAGACCCAGACTTGCTGGGCAAGATCCTACAAGGCTATCACAAAACCCGGCAGCTAATACCCTGCGAGAAGTGGAGGGAAACTCAACTAAAAATAATCCACCGGGCTTACATGCCGTTCTCCTGGGACACACAAAAAGCCAACGCTGTGTCCTGCCCCCACTGTAACCAACCGAAACCTTCTTTAACACACCGCTTCTGGTCTTGCTCATATATATCCACCTTCTGGGATAACATTATCCAATTCATCCATCAAGTCACCCTACTCCAGATCCCAAGGGATCCACTTCTTATTATTTTTGGATACTGGGACAAACAGCTCTTAACATGGGCCTCGGCCCCTAACCCCTCACCGAAAGAGTGGATCTTGCTATGCCTGTTCACTGCCAGGAGAGTGATCTTAAACAACTGGACTTCCATCTATGGCACGTCTATATCTCAGGTGAAACAGGAGCTTATTTCTCAGCTAAGTAAGGAGAAGACCCTGACGGACCTGAATCTCCCGAGGGCGGTACAACATTTCACAAAACGGTGGAGTACTTTTATGGACTACATGCAATCCCCAATCACCATAACTTCCACCTACTCCACCTTCAGCTATTCTCAGTGACATCCGTTGTTCAACCCTGTACAAGAAAGTAGCACCTTTTGGTATTTTCTCGGCTATAAGTCGAATATGTCCATTGTCTTTTGTAGGTGAACCCCCCCCCCTTCCAAATATGTACCTGCTGATGTTGTTTACACCTAGTTTTCTGTGTTATTTCATTGAATATAGGATCTCCATCCAGTTCTCCTATGGCTTATCAGCCTAGCTAGACGTAAAGATCATTTTGCTTGCTTCTTTCATTCTGTATGGATACCTCCTATATATGTCATATTGATACTATCTGGTACTTTCCAATATTCATTGCATCGGCTCATGGTGATAGATCAACTATGTTAGATACATTGGAAATATTTTGTAACCTATTCAAAATTTTCTAATAAAATTCATATAAAAAAAAAATGGTTGTAAACCCTCTCATATACCCAGTCAAGTGAACAGCCTCAAATGATACACAGAAAGTAAAAAAATCTGTGAGGACCACAGAGGACTGGGTGGAGAGATGCAGTTACAGTGTGTGAGAGCTGATTGGAGGAAAGGCACACCCCCCTCCACACAGCACACAGGGGCAAAAAGACAGCTCTGTGTGAACTCCCTCCCCCCGACACAAATTTATCTAATTCGTTGGGAAAAATTGTCAGAAGTGACTCATGCTGATAACAGAGGAACACAGCTCCAGAGATAAACAACACTTAGAGCTTTGAGGATAGTTAAATAAACACTACAGATAGACGTGCTTTGTTCAGATTTCATGACTAAGGTTTACAACCACTTTAAGGCACAATTTTTAAAACAAAATCAAAAACATGCATGGCTGATTACATGGTACATTTTTGGATATTGTCACACGTGATATGTTCAATAATTACTCTATTGTCGATTCATGGCTTTCCTTAGTATTCAGCTATACTTCACCAGAGGGATGAGAACTTTTTCTAGAGAGGCTTTTCAAAGCATTTTGCAAAGCATATTCAACTTTGTTGGAGAGCATAAGAAAATGTACATCGCTCTTCCATGAAAAAAAACAACAAACACTAAATCAAACAACAACACTACAATAAACAACTTAACTACCGTGAGTGTTCAGTGTGATTAAACCTGCCTTGAGTCAGTGGTCTGGTGAAAGTATTTGGACACAGAACGGGGTCATTCACACTTTGGCGCTGTTTACGCTTTGTGAAGCAGAAAATCTTGTTTCCGCTCACAATTTTTTTTGGGCAGATTTCACGCGATTCAGCATGTCACACATTAGGCAGACCATTCACTTAAATGGGCTGCCCTATGTGAATTTGTTGTGGCAAAGAAACTCAAGGACCAAATTTTGGGCCTGAGCCAGGCATGTTTTTGCATGTGCATCTTGCCATGACTCCTGTCATTTTGTGCATGACAGTCGCGGCAAAAATGCACCATGTTTGGAGTACCATTAAAAATGAATGGCACTCAAATGTGCGTCATGCATTTTGCTGTAATTTTAGTGCAAAATTTAGTGCAGAATCATGCCAATTCTGCAAATGGAGTCTAATGGATAAACTCTTTAGCACTTTTCTACGTTTTGTTCAAAATCCCAAATGTAATTGTCATGAATTTTATAAAAGTGATTTTTAAATGTAGTTGTGAAGTTACGAAATGTAAAAAAACATTTTTCTATATATGCATTATATCCATTGTTTTTCTTTTACTAACTTGCCTATATTAAACTGCCCACTTTTAAAGTGCAGGTCACGTGATCGCTATAGCTTTCCAAGAGATTCATGGACCTGCTAATGGATGTGTACAGACTGGAAATGACATCATTGCTGAAAATGACTTTGCCCCCGTTCTTTTCCAAGAGGTGGGGAGGAGTGGTAGGAGGGAAGAGGGATGGGCAGAGAGGAATGGCTGAAGGCAAGGTGGATGGGTGGGGAGGAACGGCTGGTGACAAGAAGGATGGGTGGAGAGTCTGGAGGCAGAATGGATGAGTGGGGGGGTGAGGCTTTCCACAGACTAAGGAACTTACAGATACACTGCACTCTTTCACAGCATGACCGTACAGTCAGTGGCATGACATAAGACATAAACCAACCCCGCTGTCATGGATCTGCAGCCATGATTAGCATGGTCAGTTTACTGTCAGCAACAGAGGCACAAGCAGGATCATCCAGGCACTATTCAACATAGGAAGGGTTAAATGTAATTGCATTACTAGAGAACATGTTATCTTACATTACAGAAGCAGCAATATCATTTTTTTTTTAGGTTTAAAAACACTAATATTATTAACAAATGTGTCCTACGTTTGTGTTCCAGTGCCTTAAAAGTCAGACAGTTTGCTTTTTTTCTACAAATTCAAATAAAAAAAAATGTAAACAGTTCCTCTTTTTTCACACCAAAAAAAACACTGTTGTTTTTTTATCTCCCAAGTAGATCACATGGTCACTGAATCTCATAAAAGAATATAGGATAATATATTGCCCCTTACAAGTCCTTAGATTTGGTAGCTTCATTTTTCTTTTTTTTTTCAGTTTTCATATTTTAGGCAAGGCAAGAATTATTTCCTCAAGTACAGGAAATACACGGTGATCTTGCCAGAAAGGCAGTGTCCTTGTCACTTTCTGTGGCCTAAACTGGATTTAAATACAATGTTATATTTCTTGTGTTAACAAATAATCCCATTACCTACCCCTCTGTATGTAATAGAGTTCAAAAGAGGAGAAGAAGAAGAAGACATGTTTTAGTCAGAGCCGTAGATAATTTTTGTCCTGGGAAGGTTCAGCAGCGGGTACCAAGTGGTGAAGCGGGGGGTCGGGGGGGAGAATAAAGCAGCGCTGTGTGGGTTGATGGAGCTTGGCTCCATCGACCCACACAGCACAGGAGCGAGCATGCACTGTGTGCCCCGTAGCAAGCAGGGTTGTCATTAAGATTTCCCTGACACCCACTGTAGATTGCAAGGGCAGTGTAATTTGAATGCGGTGCAGGATCAGGCCACCTTTCATATTGATTGGACCCTGGGCAAACATTTTCTTTGCGCCCCATTCACATCATGACTTCTCACTGATTGGTTGCTGATTGGTTGCTGGAGGTTAACGCACATCATTACCACTCACTAATTGGTTGCTTGAGATTACAGCACATCCTCTCACTGCCTGCACACCATGGACTAGGGAGGTGGGAGACTCACCAATAGACAGAAAACTCCTAGAACGTGTTATTAGCAATGAGCAGAGCACAAACACCTATGAAAGTAGGGACTGCAGTGTGTGTGTGAAAGAGGCCTTCATGGTGAAAGGTCTACTTTAAACCAGAACAGCTTGTTCTGACTCTCATACACTCCATTTGTTGTGTGGATGTATAGCTTGGTTTAAGACTGCATCCCAGTGATGGCCAACCAATGAGGTTTTCAGTGCCTCTACTGCAGCCACTGACACACCAAAGGGTTGTGCATATCATTTACTGTCAGACATACTACATGAGATGGTCAGAGACTGCAGGCGTACAAGAGATGGTCAGAAACTGCAGGCGTACTACAGGAGATGGTCAGAGACTGCAGACATACTACAGGAGATGGTCATAGATTGCAGACATAGTACAGGAGATGGTCAAAGACTGCAGACATACTATAGGAGATGGTCAGAGATTGCAGACATAGTACAGGAGATGGTCAGACACTGCAGACATAGTACAGGAGATGGTCAGAGACTGCAGACATAGTACAGGAGATGGTCAGAGACTGCAGACATAGTACAGGAGATGGTCAAAGACTGCACACATAGTACAGGAGATGGTCAGAGACTGCAGACATAGTACAGGAGATGGTCAGAGACTGCACACATAGTACAGGAGATGGTCAGGGACTGCAGACATAGAACAGGAGATGGTCAGAGACTGCACACATAGTACAGGAGATGGTCAGAGACCGCAGACATAGTACAGGAGAGGGTCAGAGACTGTAGGTGTACTACAGGAGATGGTCAGAGATTGCACGCATACAAGAGATAGTCAGGGACTGCAAATGTACAAGAGAATGCCAGAGACTGCAGACGTACTACAAGATATGGTCAGAAACCGCAGACGTACTACAGTAGATGGTCAGAGATTGCAGACATAGTACAGGAAATGGTCAGGGACTGTAGACATAGTACAGGAGATGATCAGGGACTGCAGACATAGTGCAGGAGAGGGTCAGAGACTGTAGGTGTACTACAGGAGATGGTAAGAGACTGCAGACTTCTACAGGAGATGGTCAGAGACTGCAGGCGTACAAGAGAGGGTCAGAGACTGCAGGCGTACTACAACAGATGGTCAAAGACTGCAGACATACTACAGGAGATGGTCAGGGACTGCAGGTGTACAAGAGAAGGTCAGACAGTGCAGACGTACTACAGGAGATGGTCAGAGACTGCAGGCATACTAGAGATTGTCAGAGACTGCAGGCGTAATACAGGAGATGGTCAGAGACTGCAGACATACTGGAGGAGATGGTCAGAGACTGCAGTTGTACTACAGGAGATGGTTAGAGACCATCCATGTACTGTTTTATCTCCTATCCCTGTACATTGTCTGCTGAACACTCACAATGGCCCTTCCTGATCACCATAACAGGTGCTGTCAGTGTCCCCCCACACCACACATGTCATTTACTTACTGTGTGACAGGTTCCAGATTTTCAGCATGGACTGTACCTCTCCTCCCCACTGATCACAGGTCTGGTTGTTAGAGGGTGGAGTGATTGGCTGTTAGGGGGATGTGGAGGTCACGTGATTGCAGGTCAGGCAGTGGTTGGTTGGGGATTGGAAGAGATGATGGAGCACCAAGCCGGTAACCAAGCCGCACAGCTGTAGTCCAACTCCACCCCAGTAGTATTTGGCAGCCATCTTATTTACGGGCAGCGCAGGTGCAAGTGGCAGCTGCTTTGTGCCCCACAACAATGACTGGGGCTGGGCCCATGGAAGCTGCTTCTTTTGTCCCACGTTAAAGACAGCCTTGTGAGGGAGATGCATTGGAGGTTTTCTGCACCACATCCTAGTGTGAACCAGGGCTTATTATTGCCTTTTCAACACAATTAAAAAAGGGCCTGGGTTCTGAGGGCAGCAAACAGTCCAGCCTGGCTCTGGCAGCAATGTTGCTGTGCCTGGAAAACCCTCAGCCCTTTGGCTCTGCAGTCAGCACCACAACATAGCTGACAGAGCCAGGCTTTACTGTCAGTACCAACCTAGCAGTGGAAAATGGTAACCCACGACTTGGGTGATTAGTGAATAATTTTGCCAGTTGCCACAGACTCATTTACCTCAATGGCAGCACAGCAGTGGTGGCAAGTGGTCTGTGATGACCATCTCTCAGGCAGCAAGCTAGCCGAAAAGGAAAGTACTGCCCCCTTGCATGTTCTCTGCTCCATTTTCCTCTGAAGTCCAAGGTGGGAAGTACAGAGTGTAGAGCCGCCCGCTCCACTGTGTCTACGATCTGTCCACCGGGAACCCAGCACAGCCTGGTCATAACAGCGTGACGTAAGTGCCTGTGACGGTGTGCCTTACACCCGAACTGCTGCATCGACTTCACCCGCAATACTGACTGCTGTGCTCCGCTGTTTGTTGTTGCGGTGCTGGCGCCATGAGAGACGACAGGGCAGAGACACTTTTTATTTTTGGCAAGATACTCTGGGGAGGGGGGGTTTGAACACCCCAAACCCCCCCTTATCTACAGCCCTGGTTTTAGTCCAGGCTGGGTGGAAGCCAAGGCAGAAATAAGTAGATAGTTTATTCCTGGAAGAAAATTTCACCTAAGCAGCTTGATGAGTGAAAGTGAGAGTTTCTGTTTCAGCATAGTTGCTAGCAAAACAGATAATTCTATGGGATTTACACTTTGCCCTTTCTGATTATTTAAGTAGAAGAAAAAAATTAAATAAGGTAGTAACGTGTGCACTCATTGGAAATCATCATCTATTTTGAAAATTAGATGTTAGAATGACAAAATAATGTAACATATTAATAAAGCATCTACCACTACAGAATACTTCATTTTGTACATGTTTTATCTTTTTAGGTTAGGCTGAAAAATATACATGTTAACCCCATTTAACCTTTCACAAATGCTAGTGTGCTGGAGCAGAAGAAGATATTTGCTTTTAAGGATATACAATATTAGCTATAGATATTCCAAATGACCTACAATACAAACCAAAAACCTAATTACCTAATTCATCTTTACATTTTTCCAGATATATATGTGTTAAATATAATGACTTGATAGTAAAAAATTGCAGGTAGTATTTCATGACATATCACCAAGGCAAAGGATCAGTTTGATTAATAGGCTGTATTAAGGTTCACAAATGAAATAGAACTGAAAAGGGGATGGAAAATGCCAACACTGGAGCTTTAACTTCACTGTCGATAAAAGGTCATGAAAGCAGCATCAACTTGGATTTTACCTTTTATTTTTTTACAGAATGGGTATCTTGTACAGCAGTGGAGGCCTCAAATTCAAATGTGAGTAAAACATTAATTGGAGCAGGGATCTACTGAATATTTAGTTTGATGGTCTAAAGGGCTGACCTAAGGAAAGTCATTTTATAGAGATGTCAAAGAAAACCCTTTTTTTCTAGTTTTGGATAGCCTTTGTAAGACTAATTTATTCTGCCAAATTTTTATTTCTGTCAGTGATCTCAGTGGAGAGATTTTCCCACACTTTCTGTACCTTTGAAAACAAATAGGAAGACACTGACAATAAAATAATATTTTTAAAAAATCTTAATTTGTCCCATCTGGTATCCAGGGGTAGAAGTTAAGCCAAATAAAATGCATGTGTTAAATCCTCAAATCATTTTTACATGTCAACATTGGTTCTTATACCAAATTCAACATTAGGAACTGGGGTAAATTGTTTAAACTGGACTTAGAACCAATGCTGACATTAGTAATATACCAAGCCATTCAACCAATGCAAAACAAGTAACTGCAGAGCAAGAAAACTTGTGATCAGATATGACCTATAGTAATGGTAAGGTGCTTTGATCCAAAAAATCTCTTGATAATTCATATGGGACACAGATCCCTAGGTAATATTATATCTTAAAATGCTAAGAGAACTAATGAACTAGAAAGAATTAATGATTCAGAAATGACCTGATCTTATATCACTAGTGGCAAGTAATCCAGTCCTGCCAAAGCGTATTCACAGAAAGCAAGAGATTTAGCCATAAAGTAACATTTCAAATCTCCAAGCATGCAGGAACATTGCAAAAAATAATGTTTTGCAACAACGTATGTTGATAAAATTGATGCACTCAACATCACTTTAAAGTGGATGTAAACCCACCACTCACCCAGTATAAACTAAGGGCACAGTATTAATGTATATGTACATGCAAGCCTCCTGCATGTATCCCTACCTTGCAAATGTCACCCCTTTCAGCAGTAGCAGCCTTGGAATCAATGGGTGGCTCTCTTTTCTTGAGCTCCGTGGGTGGAGTTGTGATGTTACAAGACTCCCCATCCACCTCTACACTCTCACACTTTGCTGTTCCTGAGTTTTGAGAAACATCTAGTCAAAACTCAGGAAAGACACCACATGACTTCAGCATACCCAATGATGCTAAGGTGCAGAGCAGCCAATCCTGGGACAGCTGGAGGGGGGATTGTGAAGCTTTCTCTGCTCCATGCAGGAGATAAGGAAATTACCTGTCACTCACACAGTATGAGGCTAAAATGTCTCCTATTTCTCCCTTGCTCTGTCTTTCTCTTACTAAAAAAGATAAGGGGATTACTCAGAACTGGATTAACTCTTTGTGGCAAGACTGGGCACAGATGACATGATATCCTCTCCTGTACAAGGTAGAAATGTCAGTACAATTTTTTTTGTGTTTACATCCACTTTAAATGGAGCATAAGCAGGAAGGAGTTAAAGAAGAGAAGGCAGTGGGTTTATAACGCAAATAGCAAGCCATCCATTCCTGCAGGTCTTCATTCGGAAGAAGTAAAGTATACTGCCAAGTATTACAGCTATATATAGCAAGGCATCAGGGCTTATATAGCAAAATCAGGTGCAGCTCTGCATAGAAACCAAACAGCTTCCAGATTTTTTTTGACAAAGCTTAATTGAACAAGCTGAAATTAGAAGCTAATTGGCTACCATGCAGAACTGTACCAGATTTTGCACTGTCCAGTTTTAGTAAATCACCCCCATAGTCAGCAAAAATCAACAATGATTTTAAATAGCCTACAGGGTTGTATAGTCCACCATAAGAACAATGGCCTAGGAGTATTGCCATAGCACTCTTACAAATTGCATTTTACAGGTGTTAAACGACTGAGTCTGTATATGGTCATACAGGACAAGTTTCATAGTAGAGCAAGCACCCTCTAAACTTTATGCCTTTGTCTGCTTTTTGCAACACCCTCAGAAGCGTATGTCCCCTGTCAGTGTGTCCTGCAATACTGGTTTGAGTACACCCTCACTCCTGTTCCTCATACCCATGTGTGTTTTCTTCAAACTGGAACTAGATCAGACTGGTAAGCTACTAAACTTTGCTACCCTTGTCAACGGTGGAACACAAAACCTGTAACATTTAACAATAACCTGACAGATGTTCTAACCATTCTCCATTTCCACTGGATACATTTCCCATCATTTACAATCCCAAGAGGAAGTGACGGGAAGTCCCCTCATTATGTACACAGACCTCAAATGAAAATGAGAGAGGGTCTATCCAGTTCCCACTCTGTCTAAAACTAAAATAAATCTACAAATGTAAATGAAGGGTGCTAAGACCCTGATCAATCGCAGTGTACCTACCCCTTGGAGGTAAAACCACCTCCAGTGATCCTGGAAATAACCAGAATTATTGTACAGATATTGAATGAACAAACGGTGTGAAAAAAATGTAAAATATAAAGCCTTAGTAAAAGCTTAATCATGCAGGTAGTCCAGAGTGCCAAACAATAGACTTCTAAACTAACTATGGAAGTGCACCTTCATTCCAGCATGGGGATGTTATGTGGATGTAAGAACACAAGAAGGGAGGGAGCGAGAAGCACCATATCCATAATGTAGCATGTAAAAACATACTTATTAAAAAGTGATAATTACACTCACTATTGTTAAAATGTAGCTCAGCAGCCTTGCTTCTTCTTCAGCCTTGAAAAAATAACCAAGGTTGTTTTGAAACACATTCCTTTTCCAGCTCACCAGTGACGCTAGGCAGCTTTTACACCCGGGCTTTGGTTTCCATCTTTGGCATTGGCTCCACAGTGACAGGGGCTCCCAGTCCACCACTCCCTTGCCGGTGGCCATGGCAAGGCTTCCTGGCTACTTATCTGTCCTCTCCTGCCCCAGAGGCTGCACTATAGTCATGCTGATCTACATTTTAAAGATTGAGAGTGTAATTTCCCTTTTCCTTTTTAATAAATATTTTTTTACATGCTGCACTATGGACATTGTGCTCCCCCCCCCCCCCCCCATTGCCCAATGTAAAATAAATCCACCCAGCTTTTGTTTCAGATTCAGATCTACAAAATATATATCTATGGTATTTAGTGTGAGAAAAACCAAAGGAACACTTTTTAATCAGAATATATAATCAAGTCAATTAAACTCCTGGGATATTGAACAGGCCAGTTAAGTGGCAGAAGAGTTGTTAATCAGTTTCAGCTGCTTGGGTTTGATGAAATTAACAACAGGTGCACTAGATGGGCAACAATGAGATGATTTTCAAAACAGGAATGGTTTTACAGGTGGAGGCCACTGACATTTTTTTCCCTACTCATCTTTTCTGACTGTTTTTCACTAGTTTTGCATTTGGCTAGGATCAGTGTCACTACTGGTAGCATGAAGCGATACCTGGACCTTATAGAGTTTGCACAGGCAATTCAACTCCTCTAAGATGACACATTACTACATGCCATTGCCCGAAGGTTTGCTGTGTCTTCCAGCACAGTCTCAAGAGCATGGAGGAGATTCCAGGGGACAGGCAGTTACTCTAGGAGAGCTGGGTAGGGACATAGAAGGTTCTTAACAGACCCTACACTGGGTTTCTCTTGGTGCACGACAATGCCCGGCTTCATGTGGTGAGAGTATGCCAGTTCCTGGAGGATGAAGGAATTGATACCATTGAATGCCCCTCACGTTCACCTGACCTAAATCCAATAGAACACCTCCAGGACATTATGCTTCATTCCATCCGACGCCCCCAGGTTGCACCTCAGTCTGTTCAGGAGCTCAGTGATGCCCTGGTCCAGATCTGGGAGGAAGTACCCGAGGACACCATTTGTCATCTTGTTAGGAGCATGCCCCGACATTGTCAGGCATGTGTACAAGCACGTGGGGGCCATACAAACTACTGAGTATCATTTTGAGTTGCTGCAATGAAATTTCAGCAAAATGGACTAGTCTGCTGCATAATTTTTTCACTTTGATTTTTGGGTTGTCTTTGAATTCAGCCCTCTGTAGGTTGAGAATTTTAATTTCCATCAAACAATGTGGCATCCTTTTGTTCCTAACACATTACCCAGTCCATATCAGTATAGATATCCGGCATGATATTTTTTCCCATTGAGATCTGATGTGTTTTCAAAGTGTTTCTTTAATTTTTCTGAGCAGTGTATTTCATTTTCTTATATTCCCACTGAACCCTCTGAACATTAAGCAAACTTTACAGGCAGAGTCCAAATCTATGTTTGAACTAGACAACTATGTCAAGGTGATCTTTTCCTGGCCAGTACCTACTCTACCTACAAAGTTCCAATTACTCTGTTGCTCCTTTAAGAAAAAAATGCTGTCTGGTTCAGTCTCTGGGACTAGGGCCACATTTGTTTCATTCTATATTCTGCTGCATAAATTCCTGGGGCCATCCAAGCAACATTGAAAACCCATAAATGATCCCAATAATAAATGCAGTAGTTGAAGAAACAGAGCTAGTACCCACATTTAATGACAGCAAATCAGCAGTATAAGTATGACACAGGGAGCTGCAAATCTCAACCAGGAAAATGTGGAGTCACCTTCCTGGATCTCTGGGCAGTGGCAATCCTTACTCCTGTATTGATTTGAGTTTAAGTAATGACTTGTAAGTGCCATTCACTACAGCAGTCCTGTAAATAGAGTTGAGCGAACCTCTGGAAGTTCGGGTTCTGCTGGTCCGGCCGAACTTCGGGACAAAGTCCGGGTCAGGGTCCGGACGGAACCCGAACGATCGCACGGACACCGAACCACATTGAAATCAATGGGGACCCGAACTTTTAGGCACAAAAATGGCTGTAACAAAGTCCTGGAAAGCCCTAGAGGGCTGCACAAGGAAGTAAAATGGGGGTAAGGGTAGGGCAAGTGCCCTACAAAAAAATGGGGACAGGGAAATAACTTTAAATATTTTTAAAAAAATAAAAACATAAAAAATGCAAAAATGGAGGTGAATGTGGATCATCTTCAAACTGTTTCTGAAAAGTATTAATTAACGGTAGAAGCCATAAAACTGTTCTAAAATCATCTTCAAACTAGGGCAAGTGCCCTACAAAAAAATGGGGATAGGGAAAATAAATTAAAATAAAAACAAAATGGGAAGGGGGGTGGATGTGGAGTAGGAGCCTAGAGGTTGACTAGGCCATGACCGTGGCAGTGTAGGTGGAAGTGGCGGTGGTAGAGGAGTAGGAGGAGGTAGCGTTGAAGACCCAGAGGTTTAACCCGTGTACCGGACTCGAACGGGAAATACGGAACCTCCACGACCGGACGGGACGTCGGTCACATAACAGCCTTGCACACAAATCGTGCCGTCCCCCGCAATAGTGTCTGTTCGCCTCGGCAAACAGGTGTAGGTTACACCTGTTCGATTGGAAATAATTTTACTTAGTCCGTACCTAGGGTGTTCTGAACAGACATGGAACACGTCTTATTTGTAAATCTGGCCTGAGTGTGTCGGTAAGTATATGAAGAAAAAAACTTATCCGGAGTTATGTTTTTTTTTTTTGTACAACCGATGGAGGAGGATGAGGAGATGGTGGCGGTG
>BLSH010138097.1:323783-338003 GCA_018402905.1 Glandirana rugosa
CCCCCCCCCCCCCCCCCCAGGATTAACAGGGATTTTCCAATGTTTGATAGGGGTGACTACAGACACTTTGTTCTATGTGAACTTTGACAGAAACCACTGACCTCTTTCAGGCCAGGTCATCTTGCACTAATTCCAGTGACACGGCATACATGACAACATCATTCCCCCACTTAGTGCACCACCAGCAATACACTTGCATTCCTGCATTGTTAGAGATTTTGTTTTCCAGTGGTACACACTCACCCTTAGCTAGGGGAGAAAGCTGTGCCACAGACGAGGTTTGATAGCTTTCCTATACACACTTCCCCTGGAAGAATTTGACTTTTAAACTTGTCACAGTTGTGACATCCTCAACTCTTTAGCTGGTAGGTTACCTGAAACTGCAATAGCAGAATGGACGGTAGATATTTAGACTAGCATTCTTTGGTCTATGCATCCTGGACAGCAACTCTCATAAAGGCAGCTGAAAACTTTTTAAAAGAGAGGTATGGAATTTTTTACATAGTTACATTGGTCCAACTTGGACCAATGCACTGTAACTATGAATATACCAAACCTGTGGGATCCCCTTGGAAGCTGAAAATCACTGTACTAGGCAATGCTACTACAGGGATCTCCACTAGTTTCTGGGTCCTGTGCTAAGCAGCTGCCCTGCTGCATTGTCAACACAGGAGGTTGCCCACTGGGCACGGGCGCCATTTAAAGGGTGCTTTACATTTTCTGGAATGCAAAAGTTCTGTGATTGGACAAGCTAGAGAGAATGGCATCACCACCATATCTCTTCACCTCATCCAATCAGGGATCTCTTCCAAACTTCTTTACCATCCTCTGTAGGCTAAATTTGTCAGCTGGTTGAATTTGTCAGCTGGTTGAATTTTGCAACTAACCTCATGCATCTCTACAGCCATTATTTCTTTCAGTGTACTAAGAGCTGACTCTGCACTCTCTGTAACTGGGATCACCACCGCCTAATGACATCTACATCAGTCTACAGCAGACTCCTAATTTAGTGGAGTGTGGGGTTTGCCCAGGTGATAAAACCACCTCCTGATACAAAATTCTCCCTCTCATTTTAGTACTGTCTTTTGTTTTTGAGAGCTAAATATTGCAGGAACACTGCTTATAAAACCTACAGCATCTTGTACAGTTCCAGCGAGTGGATGTACTGTTACTTTAAGGGCGTCTCTCATTTTAATTCTTTCATGTGCAGAACACCCACGACTATTCCTTGAGGATCAGCAGACTCCACTCATTTTTCCATTTGAATATCTCCACCAATTGTAAACACTTAGGGGATGATTTACTAAAACTGGAGGGTGCAAAATCTGGTGCAGTTGTGCATGGTAGCCAATCAGCTTCTATCGTCAGCTTGTTCAATTAAGCTTTGACAAAAAAAAAAAAAACTGAAAACTGATTGGTTACTATGTAAGTTGCAATAGATTTTACACTCTCCAGTTTTTGTAAATCAACCCCTTAGTATCAGGGGTAGAGCTTTAAGAACTCCGTCCACTTTTATTCAAAGGAAAGTTTCTTTAGATTAGGTTATGCTCACAGGGATTCAGCATCACACAGGATGCAAAGAAAAGAACATCCTCCTGACTACTACCGTCGGGGTGCAGCACCAAAAGTGTCTGCACTGTATGCCTTTGTATTAGTTAGATTTATGTTTAGGTGATGTTTTTGGTAATGGCAAAAAGAAGGCACTTTGCCAAAGAACACAAAGGGGTTGATTTACTAAAGACAAATAGGCTATTCACTTTGCAAGGGAAGTTACACTTTGCAAAGGAATTTTTCCTAGAGCTTAGTGAATGTATTGCAATGTTACTTTCCAAAGAATACTTAACCAAATGCAAAAAAAGAAATAAATGAATAAAAATAAAAAATAAACAGCATTTTTGCATGCACAGGTTGGGATGATGGAAGTCAGCAGAGTTTGGCTCATTCACTTAGCTCTAGGGATAATTCTATTACAATGTGCAACTTCCCTTGCAAATTGAACAGTCTATTTGCCTATAGTAATTCAACTCCAAAGTTTAGAAACATAACTGATGACTCTAGTCAGAACATGAAACAACTAAAATAGGCAGTATATGACTGGGATAGCTGGCTTATATAACCACTGGGAGTCAGAAATAACACCCCCATCCTTAAAAAGCCCTCACTGGACCCCACCAATCTTCACAAGCTATGACCCATCTCTTTACTCCCCTTCTCCTCCAAACTCCTTGAACGACTGGTCTACAACTGAGTGACCATCTGACTAAGAACAAACTACTTTAGCCCTTTCAGTCCGGATTTCGCCCTCAACACTCCACAAAATCTGCTCTCCTTAAACTCTCAAATGACCTACTAATGGCTAAAACCAACTGACGCTATTCTGTACTACTCCTCCTGGACCTCTCCGCTGCCTTTGACACAGTGGACCACCCCCTCCTCCTCAAAAAACTCCACTCTCTTGGTCTCCAAGACTGTTCTCTTCAATGGTTCTCATCCTACCTATCCCAACACGAATTCAGTGCGACCTACCTCCTCTTCCTTTCTCCATCGGGGCGCCCCAAGGTTCTGTTCTTGGACCTGTCCTTTTCTAAGAAAATCGCAAAAAGCAGCACTAAAGACTGGATAATAAAGTAGTAAATAGCCGGCTATTTAGGATAAAACAGATAACTGCGATGGTCGCACGGTCCTCACCCACGGACCCACATTGCAGTTATCTGTTTTATCCTGCATAGCCGGCTATTTACTATTTTATGTAAGGACTTGTTTCCAGTTTTATAAATACATTTCTCCATTGGATTTCACACTATTTGGAGCTTTTCCTGTTTTATATACTTCTATTATCCTTTGATGGCAAATTTGGATGCTCCTGGGATCCCTCTGAAGTCGCGGTATGGCCGTCTGACAATCTGACCCACTACAACAGGATCCTGCCACATTGGAATTCTTTTGCGATCATTCCCACACAAGCCTGTCTGATCCACTAGCCGTAAGGCAATGTGGGTCCACTACATCTGGTAAGTGTACATATGTATCCCCTTTCTCTCTTTCTTGCTTAGGGGCACTGTCACTTTGGAATTGGATGTTTACCGTATCACTTCACAAGGTTGTCCCCTCTTTGGATATACCAGTCACTCAGTTCAGAATACACTAAAAGACTGTATTGTACTCTTCACATTTCGTCACTTTATTGAGAACACTTTATGGCTTTTTTCAATATATGAACTATATTATTAACAATTTTTGCATTTTGTTATTTTACTGACAATGCTCCATGTCTTTATGACTCATTGCATATGGACTACTGCCTATTTTGCACTTTAAATTGCATTTTGCACATTCTTATCATCAGTATAGACTTTTGTGTATTTTTATTTCATTTATTCATTTTATTTATGTTTATTTGCATTGTATTTTGGATTGATTTTTTGATTTTTTTTTTGTACTTATGACGCTATTTCAATATTTTTGCACTATTATCCAGTTTTTAGTGCTACTTTTTGCGATTTTCTTGGGTTATACACTACATGTCTAGTGGAATGGCAGCAGCTGTATTTGGTCCCTTTGCGCAATTTCCTTTTTTTCCTTTTTCTCAAGCTACACCTCCTCCCTGGGTCACTTGATTGCCTCCCATGGCTCTCAATATCATCTCTACACTGACGACACCCATATCTATCTCATCACCCCTCAGCTCACTCCATCGGTCTCCTCATGCATCTCCAACTAACAGACATATTAGCCTGGATGTCACATCACTTGTCAAACTCAACCTATCCAAAACCAAGCTAATGATATTTCCTCCCCCACATTCTTCTTCACCTGATATCTCAGTCAACATCAAAGGCTCAACTATCAACCCGTCCCCCCATGCCATAGTCCTAGGTGTAATTCTGGACTCTGAACTATCCTTTCGGCCCCACATCCAGTCACTGTCCAAAGATTGCTGTCTCAACCTCTGCAACATCTCCAAGATACGCCCCTTCCTAACCAAAGACATCACAAAGCTTCTAATTTACTCTCTGCTCATCTCTCGTCTTGACTACTGCAACTCCCACCTCCTTGGCTTACCTTTAAATAGGCTATCCTCCCTTCAGTCCATCATGAATGCTGATGCCAAGCTCATCCACCTTGCAAACCGCTCGGCATCTGCTACCTCTCTTTGCCAATCCCTCCATTGGCTGCCACTCAACCAACAAATTAAATTCAAGATACTAACCATACCTTACAAAGCCATATATAACTTGGCCCCCAGCCACTTCACTAACCTGGTATAAAAATACCAACAAATCGTTCTCTTCGTTCCTCCCAAGACCTCCTACTCTCTAGCTCTCTTGTCACCTCATCCCATGCTTGCTTCCAGGACTTCTCCCGAGCTCCATCCTCTGGAATGCTCTACCCCAATCTGTCCGACTATCTACTACTTTGTCCACTTTCAGATGATCCCTGAAAACCCATCTCTTCAGAGAAGCCTATCTGGCCCCACCTAATAACTGTACATTTATTTTCTCCATCAGCATATCCCCCCCAGTTATTACCTCTTGTGTCTCTTGACCCCCCTCTTAGATTGTAAGCTCTAACCTGCAGGGCTCTCTGATTCCTACTGTTTTAAAGTGTATTGTAGTTGTACTGTCTACCCTCAAGTTGTAAAGCGCTGCATAAACTGTCAGTGCTCTATAAATCCTGTATAGAGTTGAGCGGACACCTGGATGTTTGGGTTTGGCGGGTCCGGCCGAACTTCGCAAAAAAGTTCGGGTTCGGTACCGAACTTGACTCGAACTTTACCCCGGACCCCAAACCCCATTGAAGTCAATGGGGACCCGAACTTTTTGGCACAAAAATGGCTGGAAAAAAGTCCTGGCAAGTGCTAGAGGGCTGCAAAAGGAAGTAAAATGGGGGTAAGAGTAGGACAAGTGCCCTACAAAAAATGGGGATAGGGAAAATAACTTAAAATCAAATAAAAAAAAATAAAAATGGGAAGGGGGGTGGATGTGGAGTAGGAGCCTAGAGGTTGACTAGGCCGTGACAGTGGCAGTGTAGGTGATGATTTTAGAACAATAAACTGTCCCTTACAGCAACAGCAGAAACCTGACGATGATTTTAGAACAATAATCTATCCCTTACAGCAACTGCAGGAACCTGACCCTATAGAACTAGGAGATGATTTTCGAACAATAATCTGTCCCTCAATCCAGTAGACTCTACCTAGTTCAGAATCAGATTGTTCTGTAATGCAGGATGAGATCTGCAATCTGTCCCTCAATGCAGTAGACTCTACCTAGTCCAGAATCAGATCGTTCTGTAATGCAGGATGAGATGTTATTATATCTGCAATCTGTCCCTCACAGCGCCAGCAACATCCTCTCCCTAGACTAGCCTGAGAGCATGTGACATGCAGCACTATGTGACTCCAGCTTATACAGAGGCTGGGTCACATGATGCACTGGCCAATCACAGCCATGCCATTAGTAGGCATGGCTGTGATGGCTTCTAAGGGCAAACCAGTGAAACACTTGTTGATTGGCTGCCCTGCAGCTATTCAACATGTGTGATCAAATACCTGAACCCAGAACCCGAACCCAAACTTTTTTCAAATGTCCGGGTTCGGGTCCGGGTCACGGACACCCCAAAGTTCGGTACGGACCCGAACTTTACAGTTCGGGTTCGCTCAACTCTAATCCTGTATAATAATAATAATCATCATGTTTAGATGTATAAAGGTGTAAGGAGGGTTAGTATTTTATGCAATTTTCACAATCTCCCAGGCACAACAGATACATTGCCATATTGTTCTCATTATAGATGGACCACCATCATTGGAGAGATTGAAATCCACATGACCAAGAGCAGGGGGTGCATAGGACAGTGTTGCTCTACCCAATGCCCACAACTCTTCTGACTGTGCATCTCTTCAATAAAAATCAGATAGGCTGGAAGACCAGATTCCCTTGCTAATGGTGTAAGTTTATATTACTTCCCAGTGCAGGTTCGAAGTATCATTTTTCCAAGAACTAGACCATTATCTATTTGAGCCCAGTCTGCCACTTTCCCTTGGCGTCCACAGATGAAATAATGTCCCATGACTATATGCTATCACCCTCTGAAACTGCTTGGCATTGGCCTACATTTGCTTCTACATTTGCTATATAAAACTCTACAGTTTTATGTACACTTAAAAGGAACCAATTTATAAAGTAGGATATCACAGACTCCACACCACACCTTGTATATTATAAATGTAAAATGCGGATGCAACGTGGAGTAAATATATAACGCAAAGAGTATGTGCTCTCCATTTTAAATACTACCCATAATATGGATGGTCATCCTTTATTAATTCCACACGTGGGTAAAAAATGCATGCATGTACTATTAAAGGCATTTGTTATTTAGTTATTTATTTAGTTATTTAATAAACTGCCTATCCAATCAAGCTACCTTCAATTCAAATAAATATAATTCATTAAGTACTGCCCATAATGTGCTATTGTGACAGATGTAGAACTCCCTGCAAAGACCAATCCTGTCTGTAACTCTATGTCAGTCTGCACAAGTCAGCTCCAGCATCTATAGCATTATCTCAAAGAGCTACCCTTTAAATGCCATTAGCAGTACTCTATTATCCACCCCTTTCTCCAGACCTAGACTGTCTTTCATGTGTTACAAATAGAAATACCGCAATATATGCTGCTCTTGGCAGTATGAGACTTGTTCCTGCTTGTTGATTTGCATGATTGCCCCCTTCTCTTATCCTCTCCTGAGAATGGCTATCCATTGTGGGATTGTGCTGGAGAAATGTTAGTTCTAGTACACTACACCTGTCATTCTTGCAAGAATAATATTTCTCCCATAACGCCACTAACATATATAAAGTGTCATATCCTTCAGACATCATCAGAGCTTGATGAGAGAGGAGTACATGATTCTCTGCTGTAAGGCAAGTGATCTTTTTCAGTCAGCATGTTATTGAAATTAAGGAAAACTTTTCTTTCCTGTAACCCATTTTAAAGGGAACCTGTCCTTTGTCCATGAATGGTAAGGCAATAGCAGCATATACACAGCTTTTATACTAGATAATGTCTGAGGACTCATCCCTTTTTTTTTCTTACCCATTTGTATAAACCACTTGCTGACCACCCTATAGCACCTTTACTGCTACAGGCCCGCAGCTGTGTGCAGGATCACGTATATACAGTTGTGCACATAAGTTTACATGGCAGAATTTATGATTTCTTGGCCATTTTTCAGAGAATGTGAATGATAACACAAAAACATTTCTTTCACTCATGGTTAGTGTTTGGCTGAAGCCATTTATTATAAATCAACTGTGTTTACTCTTTTAAAATCATAATGACAACAGAAACTACCCAAATGATCCTGATCAAAAGTTTACATACCCTGGTAATTTTGGCCTGATAACGTGCACACAAATTGATACAAAGGGGTTTGAATGGTTATTAAAGGTTACCATCCTCACCTGTGATCTGTTTGCTTGTAATTAGTGTTTCTGTATAAAGGGTCAGTGAGTTTCAGGACTCCTGACAGACCCTTGCATTGTTCATCCAGTGCTGCACCCTCTTTCTGGATTCTGAGTCATGGGGAAAGCAAAAGAATTGTCAAAGGATCTGCTGGAAAAGATAGTTGAAGTGTATAAAACAGGAAAGGGATATAAAAAGATATCTAAGGAATTGAGAATGCAAATCAGTAGTGTTCAAACTTAAATAAAGAAGTGGAATATTCTGTTGAGACCAAATAACGGTCAGGTAGACCAACTAGAATTTCACGACTGCCAGGAAAATAGTTTGAGATGCAAAGAAAAACCCACGAATAACTTCAGGTGAAATACAGGACTCTCTGAAAACATGTGGTGTGGCTGTTCCAAGATGCACAATAAGGAGGCACTTGAAGAAAGATGGGCTGCATGGTTGAGTTGCCAGAAAAAAGCCATTACTACGCAAATGCCACAAAGTATCCCGCTTACAATACGCCAAACAGCACAGAGACAAGCCTCAAACCTTCTGGCACAAAGTCATTTGGAGTGATGGGACCAAAATTGAGCTTTTTGGCCACAACCATAAACGTTACATTTGGAGAGGAGTCAACAAGGCCTGTGAAACACGGAGGTGGATCGCTGATGTTTTGGGAATGTGTGAGCTACAAAGGAAATTTGGTCAAAATTTATGGTAAGATGAATGCAGTATGTTATCAAAAAATACTATAGGTACATTTGCATTCATCAACCAGGAAGCTGCGCATAGGATGTACTTGGACATTCCAACATGACAATGATCCAAAACACAAGGTCAAGTCGACCTGTCATTGGCTACAGCAGAATAAAGTGAAGGTTCTGGAGTGGCCATCTCAGTCTCCTGACCTCAATATCATTGAGTCACTCTGGGGAGATCTCAAATGTGCAGTTCATGCAAGACAGCCCAAGAATTTCCAGGAACTGGAGGCTTTTTGCCAAGAGGAATGGGCAGCTTTACCATCGGAGAAGATAAAGCTCCTCATCCACAAATACCACAAAAGACTTCAAGCTGTCATTGAAGTTAAAGGGAGCAATACACGCTATGTAAACTTTTGATCAGGGTCATTTGGGTAGTTTCTGTTGTCATTATGATTTAAAAGAGTAAACACAATTGATTGATAATAAATGCCCTCAGCCAAACACTAACCATAAGTGAAAGAAAAGTTTTTGTGTTATCATTTATATTCTCTGAAACATGACCAAGAAATCATAAATTCTGCCAGGGTATGTAGTCTTATGAGCACAACTGTATACGTAATTCTGCACTTCCACCTGTAGGGGGCACGCGTGTGCCACCGGTGGGCCGCTTCTGCTGTGATAATTCACAGAAAAAGCTCATCTGTGGGCCCCGAGGACTTGATGTCCTCCTGCACCCGGCGATCATTAGTACAACACAGAGAACTGAGATATGCCTATGTAAACAAGGCTTATCTCAGTATTGACATGGGGGAAAGAACAATCCTGTGTCTCTGCAAAGCAGGTTAGAATAAATCTCTTCCCCTTAGTGAAAGCAGCACATTATGTACATAAAACACTGGCAAGGCACACAGTTAATCCTTTGAGCACCCTTGATGTTTAACCCCTTCCCAGCCAGTGTCATTTGTACAATAACAGTGCATATTTTTAGCACTGATCACTGTACTAGTGTCACTGATTCCTGCAAAGTGTCAAAAGTGTCAGTTAGTGTCCGATAGTCCACCGCAATATCGAAGTCACACTATAAGTTGGCGATCGATGCCATTACTAATATAAAAATAAATAAATAAATCCATAAATATATCCCATAATTTGTAGATGCTATAACATTCTCTTAGACCAATCAATGTACGCTTATTTTGGATTTTGTACCAAAAATATGTAGCAGAATACATATTGGCCTAAACTTAAGAAGGAATTTGATTTTTTATTTATTTTTTGGATATGATTTATAGCAGAAAGTAAAAAATATTGTTATTTTTTTTCAAAATTGTCTGTCTTTTTTTGTTTATAGCACAAAAAATAAAAACCACAGAGGTGATCAAATACCACCAAAAGGGAAAAAAATTACATAAATTTTATTTGGGTACAGTGTTGTATGGCCACACAATTGTCAGTTAAAGTAACAGTGCCGTATCACATAAAATGGCCTGGTCATGAAGAGGAGTAAATCTTCCGGAGGTCAAGTGGTTAAATTAAACACACTCCCATCCCTTTATCGATTTCCCACTTGCTTTGGCAAACATCTAATGCTGCCAAACAAAATGTTTATTTAAACTTGAATTTTTGAATAGCAGAAGGAGACGGAAGTGCAATCAAACCTCTGTTGTTGAGCAAACGTGGTAACAGACAAATGGTATAATCTAATAAAGCTACCATGATTTCCTTTTTTATGTTTTAAAGTAAAATGCATAATACATAATACTTGATTTAATGCATTGCGTACATGGGTGCAAGCAGTCAAATTGTTTTCATTGCAAAAAGTGGAGATGACTAAAATGGCATCTCAAATCTATGACAGGTTGAGAACATTATTTTTCAAACACACGGAATGTACAGTTATTAGGGCCTAAATAATAAATGCTAAATAAATGAGATTTCAGGTATAACTGATGTCAGATTTAGCCACAACTTACATCTCCCAGTGATTTGTTTGAAAGCAGGCAAGAATGATCAATGGGCATGTTTTTTTTTCAAAAGCTCTTTTTTTTACACATTTAACAGACCTAAGTCTTTATAGTGTCTATTAAATATATATGTGATTAGTAATTGCAAATATGATCCTAAAGAAATTATGGTACAGCAAGCAAGAAACATGTCAAAGTCACATCACTGCCTGAAAACTTTTACAGTTAGTAATTAAATCCTACTTGCTAAAAATTAATTATTTTTTGTGGTGCCACGGGAGGTAATAAATATGTAACCCTTTCACTGCCAAAGCCAGTTAGGCATTTTTTGCATGTTTAAAAACTCATTTTAGGCCTGAAGATTACATAAAACCCCCAAATATTATATATTTTCTGAAAGCAGACACCCTATAGAATAAAATAGTGGTAGTTCCAATTTTTTATGTCACTTCATATTACTGCAAAGGTAAATTTCTAAAATGAATTTTAGGGCAAACAAACTACCCACATTTTTGGTAAAATATTAAAGACGAGGTTGGACTGAGTAAATAGATACCCAACATGTCAAACCTTAAATATGTGTGCGTCCATGAAATAGTGACTTTAACCACTTCAGCCCCGGAAGGATTTCCAGCTTTAGGACCGGAGCCCTTTTTGCGATTCGGCGCTGCGTCGCTTTAACTGACAATTACGCGGTCGTGCGACGTTGTACCCAAACGAAATTTGCATCCTTTTTTTCCCACAAATAGAGCTTTCTTTTGGTGGTATTTGATCACCGCTGCGTCATTTCTGATTGCCGCTATAAACAAAAGAAGAGCGACAATTTTGCAAAAAAACCCAAATTTCTTACTTTTTCCTAAAATACAAATCCAAAAAAAAAATATAAAAAAACATTTTTTTTCACCGTTTTTGGCCGATTTATATTCTTCCTCATATTTGCGATAAAAAAAATTGCAATCGGCGTTTATTGATTGGTTTGCGCAAAAGTGGTCGCGTTTACGGATGATGAGAATTCATTTTTGGGGTTTTTAATTTTTTTTTATTTTTTACTAAAAATGGCGGCAATCTGCGATTTTTTGCGGTACTGCGATATTGGGGCGGACATGTCGGAACGTTTTGACACTTTTTTGGGACCATTGGCATTTATACAGCGATCAGTGCTATAAAAATGCACTGATTACTGTGTAAATGCCATTGGCAGTGAAGGGGTTAACCTGCAGGGGGCGCGCTAAGGGTTAACTATGTTCCCTGGGCGTGTTCTAACTGTGTGGGGGCTTGCCTAGCTGGGGAAGGGAAGTGGTCACAGCCTTCATGTACAGGAAGGCTGTGATCACAGCCCTTCCCCCTCACACAGAGCGGAGGTCCGTGTTTACTTACACGGACCTCCGCTCCTTCACTCCGGAGGGGGCATCGCGGGTGGCCGGCGGCAATCGAAGCCGCCGCACCCGCTCCCTGGCCCCCCCCGAACACAGTGAGCACGCGCGCGTGCCTCCGGCGGGGCGCGCGTGCTCACAGTGGCTCTGTATCGCGGCCGCCGTCGTATGACGGCGATTCGCGTTACAGAGCCACTCTGTCGCCGTCAATTGCCGATCAGCCGTCGGCAAGCAGTTAATACCCTATGTTTTCTATAGGTGATGCTTCAAAAGCCCCCTATAGGTCATCTGTTTAGTATTACAGAGTAGGTCTTGTGCTATTACTATTGCTCCCAATTCCGACGTGTACAGCAATATCTAACATGTATATCCAAATCATGGGCATGCGCACGGGGTGTGCCAAGTGTGCTGGGCACACCCTAATCATCCCGTGCGTATTAGCATACCTCCCAAATGAAGGCTGCCCCATGCTGCCTTTGTCCCAGCCTGTGTTCCAATTTTCCAGCAGCGGGTTTATTTACTAAAGGCAAATCCACTTTGCTCCACAAGTGCACCACTAGTGCTCCACAAGTGCACTGCTAGTGCTCCACAAGTGCACTTGAAAGTGCAGTCACTGTAGATCCAAGGCGGCATGCAAGGAAAATGAATAACAGCATTTTTTCTTGTACATGATTGGATGATAAAATCAGCAGAGCTTCCCCTCATTTCAGATCTTCTCCTCAGATCTAAAGCGACTGCTTTAGATCCAAAGTAGATTTGCCTTTAGTAAATCAACCCCAATGTGTCTAAAGATGACCTATATCATTCATCAACCAATTCCCTCCCCCAGCATACATACAAACCACAGGCCTCACCAAACCTTCTGCTGACAGGCATCACTCCCAGCTACTTCCTACCCCCTAGTTGACAAACGTTATTTCATAGTCACTTTTCATCTTCCACCTACCCAACATCCCTTCCAGGTCAATACCATCACTGAAAGTCATCCTTCCCCAACTGACTAACCTCCACCTACAGGCATTCCCCAACAGTCACCTCACACCCCTATTCCCCCTACAACAGTTATCATACTCATGTAGCCAGGAGTTCAGAAATATTCCTCCGGCATACAGACAATGTTGTTCATTCCTTAACATGGGAACTCCCTCTAGTGTTTGCTTTTGAATAAGACTGTAATTGCAGCAAGGATGATGCTTTGTAGGAGTTGTAGTGTGGAAAGAGGAAACAGTCAGTAAACGCTTAATGTGAAGGACTTCATTTCCCATCAGACTGTGCTGCACTGGAGACTTCTGGGAGATGCAATGCATTGTAGGAGACTTATTTAAGGGGAAGTAGGAGCTAACAACGGTCTCTAGGGAACGACGTGGTCTTTCAGAGAGGAACCCTGTGTGCTACTGCTACCAGATATATACCCTGTGTGCTACTGCTACCAGTGCGGCCTATGTACAGCATTCCGGCTGACTGAATTATCTGCAGGTGACACAGCTAGCAGCCGCTCTCCAGCATCGCAGTGACTGAACCACAGAGTCATCTGATACTCATCTCTGCTTGGATAGAAGCCACAGCAGCTGCTGCAACAGTTGTGTCTGTCGATCAGGAGAGCTGCAAGGGGTGCAGTGGATGCCTTCTACCTCCCAGGAGCAAGCAGCCTGTGTGAACTAATGGTCCCAGTGTCACCAGCATCATCATCTGTCAGTACCAGGCCCACAGATGGGCAAACAGAGCCTTAAATACATGGCATGAAAACGTGCATGGGGGTGTGTCTGTTTTGGGGGTGTGTGGAAGCAAATGGGCAGCAGCACAGCCACCCAAATGCTTCCACCTGAAAGGCAGGAGTCTGCCTGTCAGTTTTACAAACAATCCCAGTCGCTGCAGCCACCAGATTGTGTGTGAAACCTCCTGCTGTCAGGTCCGTATGACGTACAGACCTGGCAGCGAAGAGAGCAGTGCTGGCTGTAATACTCACCTGCATACTCAAGTGCATACTGCCAACTATAATACCCTTCTCACTCCTCTCCTGTACATCCGTCCCACTATAATATCCTCCACACTCCTCTCCTGTATGTACTGTCCACTGTCTTGTCCTCCACACTCTTCTCCTGTACATACTGCCCACTGTCATTCCATCCATACTCCTCTCCTGTACATACTGGCCACTGCCATAACTTCCACAGTCCTCTCCTGTACATACTGCCCACTGCCATACCATTCACACTTCTCTCCTGTACATACTGCCCACTGTCATACCCTTCTCACTCTTCTCCTGTACATACTGCCCGCTGGCATAACCTCCACACTCCTCTCCTGTACATACTTCCCACCTGTGTTATCGGCTGCAAAACTGCCCCCACCTGTGTCACTGGCTGCAAAACTGCCCCCACCTGTGTCACTGGCTGCAAAACTGCCCCCACCTGTGTCACTGGCTGCAAAAGTGCCCCACCTGTGTCACTGGCTGCAAAACTGCCCCCACCTGTGTTCTTGGCTGCAAAACTGCCCCTACCTGTGTTATTAGCTGCAAAACTGCCCCCACCTGTGTCACTGGCTGCAAAACTGCCGCACCTGTGTCACTGGCTGCAAAAGTGCCCCCACCTGTGTCACTGGCTGCAAAACTGCCCCCACCTGTGTCACTGGCTGCAAAAGAGCCCCGCCTGTGTTATTAGCTGCAAAAGAACCCCAACTGTGTTATTGGCTGCAAAAGTGCCCCCACCTGTGTTATTGGCTGCAA
>BLSH010138097.1:339880-353621 GCA_018402905.1 Glandirana rugosa
GTTTCCACCCCGTGAAAACGTCGGTCACTGTGTCCACCCCCGTCACTGGCTGCAAAACTGCCCCCACCTGTGTCACTGGCTGCAAAAGTGCCCCACCTTTGTCACTGGCTGCAAAAGTGCCCCCACCTGTGTTATTGGCTGCATAACTGCCCCCACCTGTGTCACTGGCTGCAAAAGTGCCCCACCTGTGTCACTGGCTGCTAATGTGCCCCCACCTGTGATACTGGCTGCAATTTGCCCTCACCTGTGTTATTGGCTGCAATTTACCCCACCTGTGTTATTGGCTGCAAAAGTGCCCCCACCTGTGATATTGGCTGCAAAAGTGCCCCCACCTGTGATACTGGCTGCAATTTGCCCCCACCTGTGATAATGGCTGCAATTTACCCCACCTGTGTTATTGGCTGCAATTTACCCCACCTGTGATGCTGGGGCTGTATACTGTGTCCTGTGAGGCTGAGCTGTATACTATGTCCTGTGATGCTGAGTTGTATACTGTGTCCTGTGATGCTGAGCTGTATACTGTGTCCTGTGATGCTGAGGCTGTATACTGTGTCCCGTGATGCTGAGCTGTGTACTCCTGATACAATATGTGGAATACAGGGGACGGATTGGGTGGATTACATAAGGGGTGGGGCTCATTAGAAGTAGGAGGAATCAAAAAGGAAGGGCGGGGCCTGCCCCCCATCCTAAAACTTCACAAGCCGCCACTGTCTTCCACACTCTTCTGCTGTTCATATTGCCCACTGTCATACCCAACATACTCTTCCACTGTACATACTTCCCATTGTCATACCCTCCACACTCCTCTCCTGTACATACTGCCCACTGTCATGCCCTCCACACTCCTCTCCTGTACATACTGCCCACTAGCATACCTTCCACACTCCTCTCCTGTACATACCGCCCACTGTCATACCCTCCACACCTTTCTCCTGTACACACTGCCCAGTAGCATATCCTCCACACTCTTCTGCTGTACATACTGCCCACTGTCATACCCCCCATACTCCTCTCCTGTACATACTTCCCATTGTCATACCCTCCACACTCCTCTCCTGTACATACTGCCCACCGCCATGCCCCACACACTCCTCTCCTGTATATACTGCGCACTAGCATACCTTCTACTCTCCTCTCCTATACATACCGCCCACTGTCATGCCCTCCACACCCTTCTCCTGTGCATACTGCCCACTGGCATACCCCCACACTTCTGTCCTGTACATACTTGCATCTGTCATACCCTCCGCACCCTTCTCCTGTGCATACTGCCACTGTCATACCCTCCTCACTCCTCTCCTGTACATACTGCCCAATGCCACACCATGCACACTCCTCTCCTGCTCATACTTCCCACTGTCATACCCTCCACACTCCTCTCCTGTACATATCGCCCACTGTTATACCCTCCGCACCCTTCTCCTGTGCATACTGCCCACTGTCCTACCCTCCACACTCCTCTCTTGTACATACTGCCAGCTGTCATATGCTCCACACTCCTCCCCTGTACATACTGCCCACTGTCATACCCTCCACACTCCTCTCCTGTACATACTGCCCACTGTCATACCCTACACACCCCTCTCCTGTGCATACTGACCACTGTCCTACCCTCCACTCTCCTCTCCTGTACATACTGCCCACTGTCATATACTCCACACTCCTCTACTGTACATACTGCCCACTGTCATACCCTCCACACTCCTTTCCTGTACATACTGCCCACTGTCATATCCTCCTCACTCCTCTCCTGTACATACCGCCCACTGTCATACCCTACACACCCCTCTCCTGTGCATACTGCCTACTGTCCTACCCTCCACACTCCTCTCCTGTACATACTGCCCACTGTCATATGCTCCACACTCCTCTCCTGTACATACTGCCCACTGTCATACCCTCCAAACTCCTCTCCTGTACATACTGCCCACTGTCATATACTCCTCACTCCTCTCCTGTACATACTGCCCACTGTCATACCCTCCACACTACTCTCCTGTACAGGTTTCCACTGTTATACTCTCCACACTCCTCTCCCGTACATAATGCCCACTGTCATACCTTCCGCACTCCTCTCCTGTACATACTGCCCACTGTCAAACCCTTCACACTCCTCTCCTGTACATACTGCCCATTGTCATACCCTCGTCACTCCTCTCCTGTATATACTGCCCACTGCCACACCGTACACATGCCGAAGATGACCTATATCATTCATCAACCGATTTCCATCCCCCAGCATACATGCACACCACAGACCTCACCATACCTTCTACTGAAAGGCATCACTCCCAGCTACTTCCTACCCCCAGTTGACAAACATTATTTCAGTCACTTTTCATCTCCCACCTCCCCAACATCTCTTTCTGGTCAATACTGCCACTGAAAGTTATCCTTTCCCAACTGACTAACCAACACCTACAGACATTCCCCAACACCCCTATTCCCCCTACAACAGTTATCATACTCCTGTAGCCAGAAGTTCAGAAATATTCCTCTATCATAGAGACAATGGTGTCAGGTCCGTACAATGTACAGACCTGGCAGTGAAGAGAGCAGTGCTGGCTGCAATACTCACCTGCTCTTAAGTGCACACTCAAGTACATACTGCCCACTATAATACCCTCCTCACTCCTCTCCTGTACATACTGCCCACTGGCATACCCTCCACACTCCTCTCCTGTACATACTTCCCACTATCATATCCTTCACACTCCACTCCTGTATGTACTGTCCACTGTCATATCCTCCACACTCTTCTCCTGTACATACTGCCCGCTGTCATTCCCTCCATACTCCTCTCCTGTACATACTGGCCACTGCCATACCCTTCACACTCCTCTCCTGTACATATTGCCCCCTGCCATACCCTCCTCACGCTTCTCCTGTACATACTGCCCAGTGGCATAACCTCCACACTCCTTTCCTGTACATACTGCCCACTGCCACACAATGCACACTCCTCTCCTGTTTATACTGCCCACTGTCATACCCTCCACACTCCTCTCCTGTACATACTGCCCACTGTCATGCCCTCCACACTACTCTGCTGTACATATTGCCCACTGGCATACCTTCCACACTCCTCTCCCGTGCATACTGCCCACTGCCACACCATACGCACTCCTCTCCTGTTCATACTTCCCACTGTCACACCCTCCACGCTTCTCTCCTGTACATATTGCCCACTGTCATGCCCTCCACACTCTTCTCCTGTACAAACTGCCCACTGGCATACCTTCCACACTCCTCTCCTGTACATATTGCCCACTGTCACACCCTTCACACCCCTCTCCTGTACATACTGCCCATTGGCATACCCTCCTCACCCCTCTCCTGTACATAGTACTCGTTGTCATACCCTCCACACTCCTCTCCTGTACATGTTTCCCACTGTTATACCTTCAACACTCCTCTCTCGTACATACTGCCCACTGTCATACCTTCCACAGTCCTCTCCTGTACATGTTTCCCACTGTTATACCTTCAACACTCCTCTCCCATACATACTGCCCACCGTCATACCTGTCATACCTTCCACACTCCTCTCCTGTACATACTGCCCACTGTCATACCCTTCACGCTCCTCTCCTGTACATACTGCCCACTGTCATACCCTCCTCACTCCTCTCCTAAACATACTGCCCACTGCCACACCATACACACTCCTCTCCTGTTCATACTTCCCACTGTCATACCCTCCACACTTCTCTCCTGTACACAATGCCCACTGTCATACCCTACACACCCCTCTCCTGTGCATACTGCCCACTGTCCTACCCTCCACACTCCTCTCCTGTACTTACTGCCCACTGCCATACCCTCCTCATTCCTCTCCTGTACATACTGGCCACTGCCACACCATACACACTCCTCTCCTGTTCATACTTCCCACTGTCATACTCTCCACTCTCCTCTCCTGTACATACCGCCCACTGTCATACACTACACACCCCTCTCCCGTGCATACTGCCCACTGTCCTACCCTCCACACTCCTCTCCTGTACATACTGCCCACTGTCATACCCTTCACACTTCTCTCCTGTACATACTGCCCACTGTCATACCCTCCTCACTCCTCTCCTGTACATACTGCCCACTGCCACACCATACACACTCCACTCCTGTTCATACTTCCCACTGTCATACCCTCCACACTCCTCTCCTGTACATACCGCCCACTGTCATACCCTACACACCCCTCTCCTGTGCATACTGCCCACTGTCCTACCCTCCACACTCCTCTCCTGTACATACTGCCCACTGTCATATACTCCACACTCCTCTACTGTACATACTGCCCACTGTCATACCCTCCACACTCCTTTCCTGTACATACTGCCCACTATCATATCCTCCTCACTCCTCTCCTGTACATACTGCCCACTGTCTTACCCTCCACACTCCTCTTCTGTACATATCACCCACTGTCATACCCTACACACCCCTCTCTGGTGCATACTGCCCACTGTCCTACCCTCCACACTCCTCTCCTGTACATACTGCCCACTGTCATATACTCCACACTCCTCTCCTGTACATACTGCCCACTGTCATACCCTCCACACTCCTCTCCTGTACATACTGCCCACTGTCATATCCTCCTCGCTCCTCTCCCGTACATACTGCCCACTGTCATACCTTCCACACTCCTCTCCTGTACATACTGCCCACTGTCAAACCCTTCACACTCCTCTCCTGTACATACTGCCCACTGTCATACCCCCTCACCCCTCTACTGTACATACTGCCCACTGCCACACCATACACACTCTTCTCCTGTTCATACTTCCCACTGTCATATCCTCCACACTGCTCTCCTGTACATACTGCCCACTCTCATATGCTCAACACTCCTCTCCTGTACATACTGCCCTCTGTCATAACCTCCACAGTCCTCTCCTGTACACACTGCCCACTGTCATATCCTCCTCACTGCTCTCCAGAACATACTGCCCACTGTCATAACTTCTGCACTCCTCTCCTGTACATACTGCCCACTTTCATATGCTCCACACTCCTTTCTTGTACATACTGCCCACTGTCAAACCCTCCTCACTCCTCTCCTGTACATACTGCCCACTGTCATACCCTCCTCACTCCTCTCCTGTATATACTGCCCACTGCCACACCATACACACTCCTCCCCTGTTCATACTTCCCACTGTCATACCCTCCACACTCCTCTCCTGTACATACCACCCACTGTCATACCCTACACACCCCTCTCCTGTGCATACTGCCCACTGTCCTACCCTCCACACTACTCTCCTCTACATACTGCCCACTGTCATATGCTCCACACTCCTTTCCTGTACATACTGCCCACTGTCATACCCTCCACACTCCTCACCTGTACATACTGTCCACTGTCATACCCTCCTCACTCCTCTCCTGTATATACTGCCCACTGCCACACCATACACAATCTTCTCCTGTTCATACTTCCCACTGTCATATCCTCCACACTGCTCTCCTGTACATACTGCCCACTGTCATATGCTCCACACTCCTCTCCTGTACATACTGCCCTCTGTCATAACCTCCACACTCCTCTCCTGTACACACTGCCCACTGTCATATCCTCCTCACTGCTCTCCCGTACATACTGCCCACTGTCATAACTTCTGCACTCCTCTCCTGTACATACTGCCCACTGTCATATGCTCCACACTCCTTTCTTGTACATACTGCCCACTGTCATACCCTCCACACTCCTCTCCTGTTCCTACTTCCCACTGTCATACCCTCCACACTCCTCTCCTGTACATACCACCCACTGTCATACCCTACACACCCCTCTCCTGTGTATACTGCCCACTGTTCTACCCTCCACACTCCTCTCCTGTACATCCTGCCCACTGTCATATGCTCCACACTCCTTTCCTGTACATACTGCCCACTGTCATACCCTCCACACTCCTCTCCTGTACATAGTGCCCACTGTCATATCATCCTCACTCCTCTCCTGTACATACTGCCCACTGTCATTCCATCCATACTCCTCTCCTGTACATACTGGCCACTGTCATACACTCCTCACTCCTCTCCTGTATATTCTGCCCACTGCCACACTATACACACTCCTCTCCTGTCCTTTTCCTCTCCTTTTCATCACATAGGGGACAAAAAGTGACAGGGTGACCCAGAAATGACATCATATACGACTATTTCTGGGTCACTGCAAGAAGCGGAGAAGAACGGACGTGTGTCCACTCTTCTCCCTCCCCTCCACCCACCACCACCCGCCATGTCGGTACCAGGCCCACAGATGGGAAAACGGAGCCTGGAATACAGGGCATGAAAATGTGCGTGTGTCTGTTCCGGGGGTATGCGGAAGCAAATAGACGGCAGCACAGCCACCCAAATGCTTCCACTTGACAGGCAGGAGTCTGCCTGTCAGTTTTACACACAATCCCAGTCGCTGCAGCCACCAGATTGTGTGTGAAACCTCCTGCTGTCAGGTCCATAGGACGTACAGACCTGGCAGCGAAGAAAGCAGTGCTGGCTGCAATACTCACCTGCTCTCAAGTGCTGAGCCCCCCTGTACCTCTTTGCTAGGCTTGAATGACCCAGAAGAGGATGCCCTGCACTCACATTGTAATGACATTAACCCCATCACGTCAGTGTTGCACTGTCATATGTAAAAGGTAATGTGAGGGATAAAAAAGCCAATTGGTTATTCATCAAACAAAGCATCCACACAAACCTGAAATACCCATTTTGATTGGACTGTTTCTTTAATACTCTAATCTCTATACCAACATCTTCAATATTACCAAAAAGCTTTTACATATTAGTATTTTAGATTAGACTTAGAGTCTATTATATCAAAGTTAACAGCTTCCAAAGGGCTAATTACCTGTATAACCAATATTGAATCACATATAACTGATTAAATTTAAAGTGATAATTCAGTAAGAAAGAAAATAAAGTGTAATTAGAATCACTGATGTAATGGAGCTTGTGGGATACTCAATTATACTTAGTGGCAAAATCATAAAATGGTTTGGAAAATACAACTGTTCATACAAACATGTACACATTACATAAAATCAGCAATGGCAACAAAATCCTGGCATTCTTGGTCAATTATATCAAAATGATAATCCCTAAAACATGACTGCCAACAGACCTGGCACAGAGTGCAAAATCTAAATTGCTATTTCAAAATACTTTCACTCAAAATATAAGGAAATTACATGTGACAAGTTAGAGTGTGGTTATAAATCCATGCACTTATTTTTTCAGTTTTATAAACTTTATTTAACAGTGTACAAGAGATACTCATAGGCTGTAACAGCAAGCAATCAAATCTACGTTAGTAGTTTATTGTTGAAGTAGTAGAATAATTAAAACTTTTTTCAACTTGGTTGCTTCAAGCTAATGGACAATTGGAGTAAATAAATAAAGGCATGCTCAACTATAAATGTGCAATGAGTCAGAACAAGGGGCAAAGTGAAATAACATATGATATACAGTCAAATGTTATTCTTACTTGACTAAAGTAAATGCAGCAGACTGGCATATGTTGGCTGTTGCACATAAAGTGAACCAATCATCAAATATACTTTTTTTCATAGTAAATGCATGCAAGCTAATTAATGTGTTGAATGCATTTATTACCTCTTTTAGATATCATAAGTGTGACTGTGGCCATTTTGAAAACCGTTTTGCATTTGTTTCTTGTATTTGATGTAAGCATATTGGGAAAGGTGAAATAAAGGTGCTTTTAATTTATCATATTGCTGCACTATGGTCCTCCTTTAATCTTACATGATCTTTACATGATCCTGGACTACAGTGCCTTGAAAAAGTATTCATACCCCTTGAAAATTCCAAGGGGTATGAATGCTTTTTCAAGGCCCTGTATATGCTGACTTTGGAAAATGCTGGATAAAGCCGGATATTTGAAGATATAGAGCGCACCCTGGAGTCTTAATTTGCATGATTTATCATCAGTGTGGTAAGGTACATGGTCTTATGGTCAAGGTGCACATATGGTGGATGTAATATACTCTGTGGTGGTTTTTGCACTTATTTATTGTGAGTTTTATTCAATTGTGATTTTGCTATCTTAAAGACATACTACACTATTATAGCGTTTTCTTTTTTGGGGGATTCCATTATATGAGGATGCCCTCCTAAAAAGGACTTTGGATGATTATTACACGATTGATGCTAAATTTTTTTCTGAATGAGGGTAAGAGTAAATATCTTTAGAAAGACGTTTCACATGGTGAAGGTGGAGATTTGTGATATGTAATGTTCAGCACTTTTTCACTAATTCTCATGTGAGCACATTAATTTGTTTTGTGGTTCATCAATTTTGAATAAACTACACAATATATATATATATATATATATATATATATATATATATATTGTTTTTTTTCTGTATGATGTGAGAGAAGCACAGAGTGGAGACATTGAATATTTTCTATCAAGACAGGACACGTGTACATTTAATAACAGGCTTTATTTCATCTTGTTCTCTGGTGAGAACATAAGGAGAACATCAGAACAATTGTATACACCCATGGATTTTTATTTCCACATAAAATGAACATTCTCTATGTCCAGAGGATCGTATAGGCTGCTTTAAGCGCTGGTTGTTGTGACTTATTTTCCAGGGCAAGCATCTAGTTCCTAGGATAAGATGCTGGCTGAGATGGAAACATATAAATCCTGGTGTCTGCACAGTTGTTGGCCAGCACTGGTGGTTTTTGGCCAAAACATTTTCTTTGCAAAGGCTGTGCAGTGCTATACAGGGCCACACAGGGAAGATTGCTGGTATAGGAAGGAATGTAAGTATTTTACTAGGTAGGCTGCACTCAGAGGGGCCATCTGAAGGACAACTTTACTTTAGTTAGGGTGAAGTTGTCCTTTAGGCTACCTACTACATCTGGACACATCTCTTATTTGGCGCCCTATGCAACTTGTTTGCCAAGAAATATTGCAATATTGGCTGATAATAGGCCATATGTAACAATTCAGAAACACATTGAGCAGTAGAGGCACTAAACTTTGACAGATAGATGACAGGGGTGGGACTTAGTGTCACTTTGCGCATTAAGTACAACTCACCTTCTGCTCCTTCCTCCATCCAAATGATGTGATGATGTCACCCCACCCCTCCATAATGTCATGTGTTTGAGTCTAGTGATTGACTGCTGACCAAAACACTACAGCATGGGAGTGGTATTTTCAAGCACAGCTTGTAAATGCTGTAAATGTGAGAATAACTTGGTCATGGAGGGATTTAAAGAAACACTCTTGTCACTTTGTCCCAAATGGGCAAGTTGAGAGGTCTCTTTTGTCTTGACTTGGAGAGAAGTGGAGGCCCAGTATGCTGCGAAGGTCTAAAATCCACAGACCCCACAGGAGCACCGGGATCATTTAAAACACTACTGCAGGTACTTGTGGACACCTCATGATACCTAAACTTTTCTAGGCACATTTTTAGACCTTTTCTGGGCCAGGTCAGGTTCACTTTAAAACTGAATATAGAATAAGATTGATCTAAACTAGACATTGATTTTTTATGTAGATAACCCATATATATGTATTGAGACTTTATGTTCTAAAAAATATGTATGCATGCTTTATTCTACAAATTTAAGACTTTTATGGGCTTGAATTGATTTACAAAATTATTAATAGTGTTTCAAGTCAGCTGCAACATAATATCAAATAATATGCACACAATCACAGACAATTGAGTGCCCTGGGACATTTGCTCATAAAGATATTACGGTCAGTTAAATTAAATTTCATCATTAATATACTTCACAACCAGAAAATATAAGAAAGCACAGCAGTATTGTCTCAGGTGTGAGGTACCCAGAAGGAGTTATTGAAGCAGAAAAGGAGAATATATTGTGCTAGTGAAGGCAAGATGAGCAGATTTGCTGAGATTATATTTTGTGGATGTGGGTGACTCACTGGGGTGCACACAATCTCAGTCTTGTTACAATTCAACAAATTAGGTCAAAGTGTCTCCTATGAAAAAAAAATAGAAATATGTTTTAATAATTGAAGAATAGGAAGACAAACTATAGATGGTCATTCCTTTACAAAAGTGAAATTTAATAGAAAAATAAATTGAGGAGAAAAGTAAAAATAATTAGATACAAACAAATAGATATTCTTTATAATTACATTATTTTATAGCGCTGTGTATTCATAAATTTTAAACTGAAAGGCCAAACTTTTGCAGGGCAAGACAGCAGGTTTTCTTAAATGCCCCATCCTGTTCCTGGCCAGCATGGGGATCACTGCATGCCTCTTAAATTCCTACTGTGAGAAGATGCCTGTTGCCATTGTTGTAAGCTGTGGTGGTTTTTGGAAGGAGTACGTGAATTGAACAGCAGTGTTTGCGCTATTATATATCAGTGATTTTGTTTTACTTAGCCACCACCCAAGATATCCTGTCTTTATACCAACTTTGTCCCATCAGTGGTTGCATTTGATACCTTCTCCATGGGTGGTTCTTAGGGAAGTGGCGGTTCTAGCAACCTATGCTGACATATGGACATTAAGCATCTTTTTGCGAATACCAGCATCTTTCATTGTTTTACACTGCTCCTGATGAAACATGGAGCGAAACATGTTGCAATATTCGTAACCAACTGACCAACAAGGAATTGTTATGTATTACACATCCTGGTTATCTGAGCTTGAAAGTATATGACTATGATGTATATAAACACACAGTATATGTATAGCACTGACTCTTTAATTATGATATCCTAGTGATAAATCAAGTAAACTTCACTGGAATCAATGAAGCCAAACATCAAACAAGCAGTGCTATCACTTTAAATAAGACAACAGTGCCAAACTACCCAACAGTATTTTAACATATAAAAATGAGAACACAAATTATAGAAAAAAGTCCCCAAAGTCAACAGTGAACATTTGCAAAAAATGCAAGTCCAAAGGACTTGCAAATTATAAGTCCCTCAAAACCATGTGAGTTGCAGTCTGAGGACAATCTTTCACCGCCACCTTAAAATTACACCTCTTATCAAATAGCAAGACCCCTTATTATATGAAGGTCAGAAGCACTCATCCCACATTCATGGATAACAGTGTAGCCAGCATCAGGTTATCAACAACAAGGGTTCCGTCCTAAAATTCTATGTACTCAAAAAAGAAGTAATCAGTCCTGATGAAGTGGGAGTAGTGTTGCCTTGAAACAGGTTGGTTGTTTTTATATGACTTTTTTTTATCAACAATTAAACTTATCATGGACACTCTTATACGAAAGCAAAGAAAGACAGCCTTGTATACTCCAAATCATTCTGTTGAGAGCTTACAGAGGGCTGAGGATCGTCTCCCTACATCCTGTAGTGCCGTAGCTTGATCTCATAACCTGAAATAAAGAATCCCACTGCTACCATTGTAGACTCTTAATTCCTTGTTCAGATCTTGGTGAGATCTCCAAATGCTTGCTGCTGTTCAGTTTTCAAGCCCTGCAAGCTACGAGTTACAAGTTACAATGGTCTTGATGACCATCAATTGCCTGCAGCACATATTGAGTCTTGATCTGATAGTGTTAAAAGCATTGACTCAGCAGTGTTATGCCATTTCTGAGTTTGGAAATCTAGCAGCAGCTCTACTCCAGATGCTTAATGACACCGAGCTTGCTTACAACTTTGTTTCTCTGCTAAGTAAATTCTCTGTGAATTCGAATACTAGTTGCAGTTCATATCTTCATCAATTAGATATTAATCATTGATTACAACTTCACAGGCCCAATTACCAAGCACCATTGTTGTCACAATATGGGGCTGAGTAGGTGATATGCTCCCCCATGCTCAAAAAAAAAAAAAAAAAAATATATATATATATATATATATATATATTTGGCTCCTGTTAGTTAAATGTAGCAATTAGAAACTGAAGGAAGGTTTCACATATGCTGCTGGGGAGGGCAACATTAAAGTAAACCTGTTGTTTTGCTCTTCATGGGTGTTAAAAATGTCAAGTCAAATGTCAATGCTTCGAGAGAAAGCTGGTGTGTTAAAGCATCAACCTAATTCTCAGATGCCTGTGTGGCTTTAGCAGGAAATTGTGTTCACTTTTCAGACCTCCCTAAGCAAAAAATACTAATTACTGTGCAACAAGTGTTAAAACATTGCTTTTCAGTCTAGGTTCAGTTGATTTCCCCCTTCCACTGACCTCTATATAGAAATGTATGGAGAATTTAGGTCAGTGTTCATTTCGTCGACTAAAACCGACTAAAACATTTTAGTCGACTAACTTAAAACCATTTTAGTCTACTAAAATATGACTAAAACTAAAACAATTGAGATGACTAAAATAGGACTAAAACTAAAATGCCCTTTTAGTCAAAAGACTAAGACTAAAACTAAATTGAAATTTGATGTAAAAATTAACACTGGTCTGTAGTGCATGTTCATACCGCAATACCATAAATAACAACATATTCGATTTTTCACTCCAGCAGTATATAATGAGTTTGGAAATGGTAGAGAAATTCTTAAATAATGCATTGCAATTTAACTACATCCATTCGATTTTAGATGACTAAAATGAGTTTTAGTCAACTAAAATGATTTTAGTCGACTAAAATGTACTGGAGATTTTAGTCAACTTAAATGTAGGACATTTTAGTCAACTAAAATTTCCTGGAGATTTAGTTGACTAAATACGACTTAAACTAAAACAATTGCAGAAGATTAAAATGGGAATAAAATGAAAATGCCATTTTAGTCCTAAAACTAAGACTAAAACTAAATCAAAATTTGCTGCCAAAATTAACACTGATTTAGGCACTGAGGAATTCAAATATTGTACTTATGGTCAAACTCTACAGTAATGGCTATAGGTGTGGGTTAGTCCGGGAAACCCAGCTAAGAATTTCCACAGCAAGAACCTGGAAGATGCTTAACAAACTGTTGTCCAGAAAACAGTTTATTTCATGTATACTTTAAATCCTCTAAATCTATTTTTTTTTCATATAACAAGAGACTTAACTAAAGGTATAGATCCAAACAGATTTACAGTGCACCTTTGATGTCATCTTTCTAATCCTACATGCACCTATTAGATACCAGAACAATTAACCTACTTAATCCTGCATGCAGAGTGTTTTATAGTGTATCTCAGAATGTGTTGCTATACTCTGCTGTTCAGCATCAATTTAACCTTATTATGTCACTCTTCGAGAAACTAGAGATAAACGGATCCCATGTGAAAGCTAATAAAATACTTCTTTTGTAATGTTAATGCTACTGTCTAAAGAAATCCCTGATTTTATCCACAGCATAAGCTTTTCTATTGCCTTTGATTTATGAGTAAATTGACCTCTGACTAACCCTGTCAAGTTTTGATCTCATACGGATTATAGTAAATTCATACAAAAGAGAAATAAAGGAAAAGTTTATTTTCAACAACTGTGGTCAACTAGAAAAAAAACACAATCCTATTAAATATGCTACAGACACTAGACCAGCCTTTCTCAACCTTTTCAACACCGAGGAACCCTTGAAATAATTCTCCGGTCTCGGGGAACCCCTGCTGAAAATGAAACATCTACAACTCATGATACATTCGTGTGATGGTCAATGGGAAGAATGCTCCTTACACTTGTGGTCATTGGGAAGAATTACCCCCTAACAGATAGCTAAAAAGATCAATGATGTCATTGGGAATTTATCTGAGAGGGTAAGAAGGGTAACTGGTAGTGTGCTTACATAGTACTCAACATCTA
>BLSH010138097.1:353631-363841 GCA_018402905.1 Glandirana rugosa
TTGATTTTATGAAATAAGTGACTATCATTTAAGGGTCTATGACAGCCTTTCTCAACATTTTAAACACAGAGGAACCCTTGAAATAATTCTCCGGTCTCGGGGAACCCCTGCTGAAAATGAAACATCTACAACTCATGATACATTCGTGTGATGGTCAATGGGAAGAATGCTCCTTACACTTGTGGTCATTGGGAGGAATTACCCCCTAACAGATAGCTAAAAAGATCAATGGTGTCATTGGGAATTTATCTGAGAGGAAGAAATTGCTCATTGCTCAAGGAACCCCTTGCAACCTCTGGAGGAACCCTAGGGTTCCACGGGACCCTGGTTGAGAAACCCTGCACTAGACTATTGTTGTCCAGTACAATTTAGACTGCATCAAGCAAAGTTGTGTTCAGCAGAGGGCATCTATATGCATACTTGTATGAAACATGGATACAAATCTCTGTATTATTTGGAAAAAATGGTTCCTTACTAGGATCAAACTGTCTTGTTTAACTGCTATCTACTCTCAATTGACAGCTTTAGCCAGTGATGCTAACATTTCATTATGAAAGAAAACAATGAGGCCAAACTTTATATTTTTTTTTATTTTATTGGCACCTAGTATATTAAACATTTTTCAAGCACTGCTCACCCTCTTCATGCACCAGTCCTCTGAGTTCTTCTCTGTGGTATAATTTTGGTCCAGTTTCTGGCAGAATAAAGTAGTAATAGAGTATATGGTGCAATAAGTGTTGTGTGTACATAAATGTCTATGCAGAACAGCAAAAAGTTCATAAAGTCCAATTGAAGCATTCAGGGTAACTTTCCGCTCTCAATGCACCAGATGCAGCACCTCTGAGGAGACTGAAGTATCTCTAGGTAAACAGATAAGAAGAACAGGAGTGCACAATCTGAGTGTAGTATATTAACAGATTTATTGTGGTGAAAAGACAAATGGCAACTCTCATTGTGCCAGTTAAAATCAGACTCATCACATAGTAAGGGCTTCTGATGGACAGTCTCACAACAACAGGCAACCTCAGACCAATAGGAGTACTGGGCGGACGGATACACCTGCAGGACCAAGAGAACACACCAGGGGGCACCAAACTAAGTGCAGTATTAACAGTACTGAGAAATTCTTGTAAATTAGTAACTCACATGGGAAGAAGAAATTGCACTTTTTGTATGTAATCCGTGAGTGGTCGGCTCATGCATATTGCAGCCTGGAAAGTCCAGACGTCAAACTGGATGACAGCTTAGATGAGGAAGTGAAAACCAAGAAGATGGTGGAGAGCTTCTTGTGGAATGTAGAGCAGACCAGAAGTGATGTCACCTGCAGAAAGTGACATTTACAATTCAAACAAAACTGTTTAAATGCTGTTAGATCACATTTCCATGCAAGCTTCAATGGGCATCCCCAAAATACATATCAGACCCTAATTAAGGAGGTTGAGGGTCGGTATGTATTTTGGGGGTCACCATTGTATTATTTACAATATTAAAGGTGGTGGAAGGAAAAAGTGAATTAACAGATTTTTTCCCTATAGGTCATGTTTGCTATACATGGCACAAAACCTTCTCCCCCACTTTCAAAATCAGTACTAGACCAATCAGTTAAGAATTGTAAGAGGGAAACCCGTTCAAAAAGCAAAAACAATTACATAGGACCACCCAAAATCCATACCATACCCTTAATTTGAGCATGCTTCCCTTTAGGCAAGGAAAGGGGGACAGTGCAGCTCCTGAACCATACTAGGTCATGTGCCTGGGGTGGGACAATTTTGATGAGGACAAAAGCCTCTTTCCCACAGCCCTGGGTTTTGGGGCTGCAGGGGGACTTATAAGAATCTGAAAGCCCCTTTAAAATAAGATGATCCCCATCTCTCTGGCCCCCCAAATTTAATAAAAATACAAAGTACCCCTACTCATTCACAAAAAAGTTGGTTGTAAATAAATACACAAACATTTTTGACAATTTTGTCATAAAAAAATTAAAAACCCTTAGCAAGATTCAGCATCATAAATCCAGCATCAATCATGATGACGCTTTCCTGCTGACTGTTGCCTGCCCATTGATCGTCGAAAGAAAATACTAGTCAATACCGCAAGCTGTCTGCTTGAACTTTTTTCAAGTCTTGACACAACCCATGGATGTGGTATATTATTAGCAGCCTTATTTTGTAGCATTAACCTCTCCAGAGCTGTCATTAGGGTTATATAAAAGGGGGAGCGGGTGATAACATTACTGATCAAATATAGACATGGCCATATCTGGTAATGGCCATGGCCATATTTGGTAAGTGATGTAACTACCACCTCACAATTTTCCTCACATGTAAATTAATAGGTCCAATGCACTCATTGGGTTTTAAGGACTCATCAATGCCTGCACCCACTGGTTTCCTTAACAACCATTAACAGCAGGAATCTTTTGTATATAATAGTAGTAGTAACAATGCTATTATACATGACATTTGGCTCCTACCTAACAGCTAAATGTTCAGGCATATGTTCATTTTGACCTGGATAACCAAGGTTCAGTCTGAACTTGTGTTCAGACTAGAGATGAGAAAGCCCAGAAAAAATAGAAAAATTGGGAAAACACAGGGATAAGCATATTCTGGAATACAGTTCAAGTAACGCTGTACTTCTCAATGAAGTTCTCAAAAAAGAGAAATATGCATTTCTGCCCCTAGGGGGCACTGCAGACGAAAGGCTCCAGTTTAGTTTGCTTGAGAGCTCCATCATGTACCTCCTACTGTTGGGTGATTGTTGAGATACAGTAGATGATTGTTTCTGACCTCCCAGGCCTTAATTGATAGATAAGAGGGTAAATCTGTCTGAAAAATTAGTTTATATCTTTTAACCTTTAAATAAGTCATATTAATGTTCCCCACCATCACAGCATGTTTACCTATAACCCCCCCCCCCCCTCAGTAAAATGGTGAGACCAACATTTCTACAGTGGAAACATTACCACAATGAAAAGAGAGCAAAGTTGCAATTTGCAAATATTGTGAGGAGAAATATTCTTTTCCAAACGCTACAATGATGACAAAACACTTCCTAGCATGCCAGAGGTGCCATGAAGACATTAAAAAATACTTTATGGAATGAAGTGATGAGGACCAGAATGAAAGTGCATATAGCTTTTTCTTCCAGAGTTCTCATTCCAGAAACACTGGATCATCACGTGTTTCTTCACCAGCAGGATCTTCAAGTAAGGAAACCACGGCTTCCAAAAATACACAATCCCTTAATTTATAGAGAAAATTATACCTGAAAATCAGGAGAATATTTATCAAGCTCTTGCAAGAGCAATATATGCTTCTGGATCAGCATTGTCAATAACTGAAAATGCATATTGGCAGGAAGCTTATAAGTTATTATGAGGGAAAGGGGGTGATTACCTGTTCATATGTATAGGTGAAATGTTCTTTTTTATTCCATTTGTAATAAAAAATAACATTTTAAAAAGCAAGTTTAGTTTATTTATTGAGTAAGCTGTACTCTTATTTCAAGCATAATACTTTTATATAAATTGCATTTCACATTCCCAGTGTAACGAAATTACATTTAATTTCAAAACCTACTCCACACTGAATTTTTTTTTAATTTTTCCAAAAATTCTATTTTTTTCCAGAAAAAAATAGGGAAAACATGTTTTTTTCTCATGGCTTCAAAATTTCTGGAAAGTTTACATCTCTAGTTCAGAACAAACTTTAATCATCCCTAGTCATATACTTCATATCAAACAATAGGATATATTAAAGTGGTTGTAAACCCTTACATATACCCAGTGAAATGAAGAGCCTCAGGTGATGAGATGAAGCAAGCCATCCTACATAAATTGTACCTGCTTATGTGCAGTATTCTTTTCCCTACATCTATTTTGAATACCAATTTTACACAGCTTTTCTGAGCTTCCAGAGGCAGGGAATGGGAATCTGAATTCAAACACTGCACAGCTCAGAGCTGAGCGTAATCTGAGACCTGAGTGGATGAAATGGACACACCGCCCTCTACACAATCACATAAGGAAACATGCACAGCTGAGTCCCCAGCCTGTCAGAAATGAGTCATGCAAATAGCAGAGGAACAAGAATGCAGACAGAAATCACATTCAATGCTTTGGATTGAGGCATGTACACACAATAGAAAGATATGCTTTGTTCATTTTTTAAAGTCTGAGGTTTATATATATATATATAATAGTATATAATATATAATAGTAGATTATAATAATAGTAAATACTATTAGAACCTTGATTTTCTACCTACGCCAACCACAGAATGGCAGTTTATAGTGTCGGCACATATGAGTGTTAGAAAATTACAGTTGGACTACAATAGTCTGTGATATTTAATTTTGTAAAGTGCACCAAAAATAGTAGATTCTCAACCAAATTAGAAATTTCAAATTCTGATAAGGTATCCTACTGCTATTTGTAATATTAATGAGCTTTGAATTTAATCACAATTAATTACTTTTCCATATTATTAAAGCCATCATAAGTAAGGCTGACTAAGATGCCCAGTGCACACAGCCAGAAACTACACAGAGTCATTTTATATACATTTCATTTAGATTTTGATGCTTCAGTGAATACGCTAATGCAGCCGCTCAAGACATATGCCATTTTTTAAATATTTAACGAGATTCTTTTAATTATTTATGTATTTGTTTTTTTCCTATCCCAGAGGATTGCAATGACAAATGACAAAATGTGACAAGCATACAGTAGCAAACAGGAAGTTACACCTCACATAATTTTACTGATAAAAAATGTGCACTGTATTAAATAAAGCTAAACACCGGACACACGGCTAAGTGTATAATTCAAATACATTTATGTTAACTGTTTTAGAAGTTATAATTCTTTTAAACCAATTTTTGTTACAGGCACCCTTACAAAACAGTACAGTCAGGTTCAGGAACTTCTGCAGCCAAAGTTAAAGCATATACTCACCTCCCTTCTAGCTATAGAACATCTGCATATACCAGCGCTAACTTTTTTGTCCAATTTTCCAACCATGCCCATAGGAGTTTAATTTATCCACAATGCATTTCCACTAATTTGGCTTGATAAATAGGATGAATGTTCACCAAAGAATGTTGGCAAATGTGAATTGCCCATTGAAACTTTGGTAAATAGACCACATATTTTAAGGATGCTTGAAGTTTGGCTGGTAATCGTGCCAAGCTGCCATATTGCAAGTAGGGGAAATTTAACCCCTTCATGCCTACGGGTAAAACAAATTTTAATGCCTAAGCACAATTTTGCAATTTTGACATGTGTTAGTAAAACCATACATATCATCACAGCTACTTTGCGCATCCAGGTGGATTATATTGTGTTTTTTTCGGGAAAAATTGGGCTTTCATTTAGTGATAAATTGTTATGGATATCTCCTGATTTTTTTTATAATCACAGGCAAACTGCTCTAAAATAGTAAAAAAATCATTTTGTTTTTAATTTAGCTGTATATTTCTTGTTACTATCATAACCTACCACCAAAGAACTATTCAAAATAAATTCTTGTGCTCCAAACGATCACAGCGATACCACACATGTGTATGTTAGTTGTTATATGTACCCGTTATTTTGCTTTTTTTATCCTACCTAAAACACACTGACACTGACACTAAATTAAAAATGCTTTTAAAAAAAATCCTGTCCAAAATATACTGACTTTTACTTTGACCTTGACTTTTGACCCTTACTTGACCCATACACTAACCCTGGCACTGACCTAGATCAAATTTTGATCTAGCTATTTGTTATTTATTTTTTATTTTATATCATTATTTTTTTTTGTGTGTTTTTTTTTACACACACTTTTTTTTCTCTCTGCAAGGAAAGAGAGAGATACAATGGGGTTAATTTACTAAAACTGAAGATTACAAAATCTGCTGCAGCTCTGCATAGAAACCAATCAGCTTCCAGTTTTTTTTTTTTTTTTTGTCAAAGCTTAATTGAACAAGCTGAAGTTAAAAGCTGATTTGCTACTATGCACAGCTACCCCAGATTTTGAACTCTCCCGTTTTAGTAAATCAACCCCAATGCATCTCTCCCCTCCACTTACAAAGAAAGAAACACAGGGACCGGCTTCACAGTGACTGATAACTGTGATAGCCAATCAGAGGTGACTCAGAACCAGGAGATCCAGGTCCCGATCGTTAGTATCGAGACCCAAGGCTGCCACTGAGACCCCGGTCTCTGCTCTGGGAGCGCGATGTGCGGCACACTCCCAACACAAAGACATATTTGTATATATGTGGCCCCACAGAAAAAAGCCCAGTCCAGTGAGGCCGAATATATATGTTACATTGCCATTAAGCGGTTACATTTTTCACAATTTCTATTTAAAAAATGCTTGGTGTATTAAAGTTACAGTATATGTTATATATGTTATATAATTGTTTAGTTAAAATGTAGCGTTCCTAATTTAAATACGGTATGTAAAATACAGAGCAGATGTCAAGAAGAGGATTTATTCTGTGAAAGCACTAATAAATCAATAGCATTAGTACAGATATCTGAAATAGGAGAGACAGGGATTCACCAGTGGACTGATCCATTCGTTGTTTAACAGAAGATATTCTAATAAAATTGTATTAGGACTAGTGTGGGTGAAAATGCTGAACTGAAGGAAATAAGAAAGGATGTTTCCAGGACCATACATCAGATTTGACTCAAGGGCAAGACAGAAAAAGAGCACCTTGTAGAGGAGAATGTAGCTTTGAAGATATAGATTTACTAACTTCAAAATGCTGAAAAGAGATCTGTGAAGCATGTTTCATAGCTGCTATGAGTTTTGAAGTTCCTGGCTGAAGGGTTATTAACTGTAACTGAGCATTTATAAAAGCTCTGTGGACACCACAAAATAGCTTGCAGTGTGTATTCACATTGTCATTTCAGACCGCTGAAACAAAATGAGTCATTAGAAGAGAGCAGACACAGCTGTAGGAAGATGCTTCTGAATCCAGTCTTCAGAGCTTGTTTATCCATAACAAAGTTATGGGATGTGGTTAAATGCTCTACTCATATATGGTGGTAAATAAGGCATTCAATCCAGCATAGTATCTGAAATAAAAGTTGATTTTTATGGAAATACAATTATCTCACTGTGGAAAACTTACCTATTCTCCCTGATCTATTTTCTATGAGAGTTGGGGAGCACTTAGTGTAAAGCAGCGGTCTCCAAACTGTGGCCGCAGGTCAGATGTGGCCCTTTACTTGTCTTTTTCCAGTCCTCAGGGCACTAATCCTCCTACTAATACAAGGCACTATTGCTCTCACTGACACCAACAATGGGACACTATACCTCCCACTGACACCAATGATGAGGCACCATTCCTCCTTCTACTGCCCACAAGCACTATGTATTTTTTCCCCCCACTGACCACCAAGTCTGAGGCATTTTCTATTCCTAATGGCCACAATCCAGCACTCCTAAAGTCTGAAGGACAGTAGACTGTCTGGCTTAGAATGTTTGGAGACCCCTGGTGAAAGTTTAGCTTGGGAAGGTTTTCTTTGGTTTGCAGTGGGACTTCACAGGGACACGTCCAACCATGACAAAACCACTCAGGGAATAAGAAGGGAGAAATAGATTTGTGCTAATGGAATGCCCGATGTTAGATTTAGAGCATTAATTAAAATAGATATGTTTTCCTTGTCTCCATAACAGGAGGTGAGGGGACATTTTCCAAAGGAGACACCAGTTTCAGAAACAACAATCTAAGACCTTGCTCACAGTTTCACCGCACCCCTACTGCCCACCTAACTGAGAACATACATGCTTTGCTTCATGGCCGTGGTAAAAATGATATCACATTTGGGAGAGCAGTACCACCCCTAAAGTTGACCCATTTAAGTGAATGAGGCTGCACTGTAACCACAATGCAATCACATGAAATGCATGTGGTTGCAGTGAGATGTAAGCTTTTTAGAGTTAAAACAGGGTGTGAGGAAGTAACATATCACCTTCCAGCCACCTATCAACTGCCCTCTGAAAGGCAATCCACTGCAGATCACTTTTGTGAGCCCAGCAGGAACTGCTGGCAAAACATACAAGCCACTGAAGGGGACTGCAACTATTTAAGCACTGCAACTGTTTATCCACAGCTATCCCATGGTACAGGGATGCTGTGATTGGCCCTGTAACCTCTGATCACTGTGACCAATCACAGAGATCACAGTGGTAAGCAATGATGTTGTGAATGATAGCTATTTTTTACTGTATATGTATAGTGACCAGACGGGATAAGCGTCCTGTAGTAGTGTGACTGGTGAACACATCGGATCACCAATCAGTTTACAGGACTGCTGTGCTCCGCTCTGGTAGCATGTGATCACTGTCACCAATCAGCGATCACATGAAAAGTAATAAAAAATTACTATCGTTCACAACGCCATTGCTTACTACTGTGATATCTGGGATTAGGCTCAGTGATCACATGGTACAGGGCCAATCACAGCGGTCCTGTACCATGTGATAGCCAAACCCAATTGCAGCTATCACAATACCAAACAATAGCATTATGAATAGATACGATTACAGATTGTAAATTAAAATCCAGATAAAGAAGTAAAAGATGTACAATGGCTGGTTGCTCTGATATCGCTGTAAGTTAGTGTCACAAGACATCATCTCTGATCACCGCTACAGCAGTAAAATGTCATCAGACCAGTACTGCCAGTCAATTTCCCTAATAATTGCCAAACCAGTCATTGTCCCTAATCACTGCCCCCACTCACAGTTTCTCTAATCCCTGCTGAACTGCTCATAGTGTCCCTGATCACCACCACACCGCTCACAGTGTCCTTGATCACTGTCACACCAGTCATATTATCTCTGATCACCGCCACACCAGTCATATTTTCCCTGATCATCACCACACCAATTACAATTCTAGTTACAGTGTCACCACACCAGTGTAAGCCAGCAAAGGTGTCCCTGATTGTCAACACTCCAGCCCCAGTGTCTCCAGCCCAGTGTAAGTCGGCAGCAGTGTTCCAGATTGCTGCCACACCTGTCCCTACTGTCACCAGACCAGTGATAGCCACAACAGTGTTCCTGATCACCTCCACACCAGTGCAGTGTTGCCTCTGCCTGCTCCCTGTACTAACCCTGGTCTGCTCATTAATCACATTTCTGCATGCTCCGATCCTTTGCCTGTTTGCTGACCATGTCCCTGCCTATGGCCATTAACTGACCCATCTGCAAGTCCAACTGGCTATGTTCCTGCGAGACATCATTCCCAGCCATCCCCTGTGGAAAACTGCACTCCTGGAACCACAGGAACTCTTTTGTTCTACCTTTCTACAGACATCCTGGCCAGTGAACATGGTATTTCTATATGTAACACTACACTAAGATATATTCCCTCATGTAAAGGCAACCATTACAATATATTTTCTTTAATACAACTGGTTGATTTGTGTGATACACACAATACATTGCCCTGTACATAATTAGTCCAAAAAGTGAAAAAGTCTTAAAAAAATAATAAAATACCTTGTGTGTTTGCTTTTTAAATCTGATCATTTTGGCCTCTGAAATTGTAATAGGTAGTCAGGAAATTAGATGCATAATGTATGTCCTTGGAACATCTGAAGGTGCTCCTTTGATTTTAGGCCCTTTATGTGGCTAGGTTGTGAAAAAGTCTCACAGAATAGATTTTGGGGTGTAATTCTAAGTTTGCCTATGATGTGTGTTAAAAATATCTTATTAATTGACAACTTTGTGTAAAATATTTTTGGTATTTTTGCACTTATAAATAGAGTTGATCGAACCTCTGGAAGTTTGTGTTCTGCTGGTTTGGCCGAACTTCGGGACAAAGTCCGGGTTCGGGTCAGGACTTGACCCAAACTTTTAGGCACAAAAATGGCTGTAACAAAGTCCTGGAAAGTCCCAGAGGTCTGCAAAAGGAAGGAAAATGGGGCACGGATTTTCAAACCCAGTTCAGGACTGGGCTTGGGCCTGAAACAGGGCTTCAAGCCGGTTTGGTCGTCTTGTGTTTGAAGGTCTCCAAGCTAGTTGAGATAAATATTCACGTTTTTATGGTTTTTATAAAATGTGTTTCAACAGTTAATTATTCTATAAAAATTGTGTGTAGTATCCGTTTGAATCTTAATGTGGGGTTTTAGATAAGACACTCTGAAAAAGTGTTGGATCGGTGTATTTCCCGGATTTTAGTTTCCTCGTGGAAGTCTAC
>BLSH010138097.1:412615-425111 GCA_018402905.1 Glandirana rugosa
TCCGTCATCTTAGTTAAAACTACCCAAAAGGTGTCTGAGTCGAAAGTATAACTCTCTAGTTTCCAGACTGTTTTGGGTCTTACAGACATAAAATGATATAGACAGATTGTGACCTATCCCCCCCCCCCCCCATCCATATCTGTTTTTTGACTGGACACCTCCTCTGTCTCCATCTCTCCATGTTCTATAATGTATGTCCAGAGAATTGCCTAATTTTGGAAATATCCCAACAACCAGGTTTGAAATTCCAGCATTGCAGGGTCAAATCCAAAAAGTTCCCAGGTATGGCGATAAAAGGCGGATACAGACACAAGAGAGCCCCTACCAGGGGTGGAAGAATGGTTTAGACAGGTTTTCTTTAAGAATTAGGAATGTAAAATTATCTGTCATAATCAGACATTCTAAAACAGCTATTTTCAATTTGTTATCATGTTTGCTTTCTATCATCCACTGCATGTGAACAAACAGGGGTTTTCTCTGTGCAGCGAAGTGATATGTACTCTTAACAGACAGTAGGACAGAAGCTAAATGCCATAAACTCACTGTGAGTGAAAATGTAGCTCAGTGTAGTCCAGTGTTAGACAGATATAGTAAAATACAGACATTCTGGGTTTTGTCAGACCTTTGATCTCTCAATATGAAAGCTGAGTCTGTGGAAAACCCATCAAAATTGATTCTACTGCCTTGTAGAAAGAAAATACAATTCTCTTCAAATAAAGTATGGATTTTCTTGACACCTGTAGCTTTTTCTTCTCACTGTGAATCTCTATGACTCAAGATTGTGCTTTTCACTACAGTAGAACTGTCTTTTTATCTTTTGTAAATGTTTGCAGACTCTAAGGATTAAAAGGATTAGACAGATGCTAGACAGACATGCACACAATTGATGGATAGAAGGACAGAGGGAACAGAAGACTGAAATAGATAGATAGATAGATAGATAGATAGATAGATAGATAGATAGATAGATAGATAGATAGATAGATAGATAGATAGATAGATAGATAGATAGATTTTTCACTTTGTAACCCAATGATTTATCACTGTTCCGCAATGTTTCTGAGAGCATATATTGTTTTGCAGGGTCTCTTATCATTGGTTACACATAAGATTGAGCCAAGTTATTTACTCGTAAAAAGAGCCCAGTATAAATCTTTGTAAAGATGAGCACACAATATGAAGTTATTGATTTCTAGGGAAGGTTTTTAAATGTTTTGCAACCAAAATCCACACTTGCACAGTATTAAGATATATTATGGTGTCTCTGGGGAAGCCAGGCTTTAGATGCAGTTTAAAGAGCAGGCATGTTTGCCAAAGGTTTTAAAGTCAATCCAAAAGTTTTGAGATACACATGCAAATGCGATCAGCTTGACCTACACTATATAATAGGTATTTATTTATTTGGATTTTATGAGGGAGACATATTGCATGCATTTATTGGAATTCCAGTGAGATCATCAAGAGATGTAAAGTTTCTCTCAAAAGTGAGTACACCCCTCAGATTTTTGTAAATATTTTATTTTTATCTTTTCATGTGACAACACTGAAGAAATGGCACTTTGCTACAATGTAGTGAGTGTACAGCTTGTATAACAGTGTAAATTTGCTGTCCCCTCAAAATTACTCAACACACAGCCATTAATGTCTAAACCGCTGGCAACAAAAGTGAGTGCACCCGTAAGTGAAAATGTCCAAATTGGGCGCAAAGTGTCAATATTTTGTGTGGCCACCATTATTTTCCAGAACTGCCTTAACCCTCTTGGGCATGGAGTTCACCAGAGCTTCACAGGTTGCCACTGGAGTCCTCTTCCACTCCTCAATGACAACATCATGGAGCTGATGGGTTTTAGAGACCTTGCGTTCCTCCACCTTCCGTTTGAGGATGCCCCAGAGATGCTCAATAGGGTTTAGGTCTGGAGACATGCTTGGCCAATCCATCACCATTATCTTCAGCTTCTTTAGCAAGGGAGGGGATCATGCTCTGCTTCAGTATGTCACAGTACATGTTGGCATTCATGGTTTCCTCAATGAACTGTAGCTCCCCAGTGCCGGCAGCACTCATGCAGCCCCAGACCATGACACTCCCACCAACATGCTTGACTTTATACTCCTCACCTGGTTGCCGCCACACACGCTTGACACCATCTGAACCAAATAAGTTTATCTTGGTCTCATCAGACTACAGGACATGGTTCCAATAATCCATGTCCTTGGTCTGCTTGTTCTCAGCAAACTGTTTGTGGGCTTTTTTGTGCATCATCTTTAGAAGAGGCTTCCTTCTGGGATGACAGCAATGCTGACCAATTTGATGCAATGTACGGCGTATGGTCTGAGCACTGACAGGCTGACTCCCCACCCCTTCAACCTCTGCAGCAATGCTGGCAGCACTCATATGTCTATTTCCCAAAGACAACTTCTGGATATGACGCTGAGCATGTGCACTCAACTTCTTTGGTCGACAATGGCGAGGCCTGTTCTGAGTGGAACCTGTCCTGTTAAACTGCTATATGATCTAGCACAATGTCAGTAAAGGTGACCAGTTCAACTCACCAACCAGTCTGCTTACTAACCAACAGTCTGCATTAAAAACAGGAGTTTAATTAGCACATGCATGCGTAAGCTTCAATGCCTCTTCATGGCACCCTGTGTATCACTTGCAATCCTAACACTACTGAATTTATAAGTGTCTCCAAAGTGGAAGTACATGCATTCTAATGGATAGATAAGGGGCAGGTGGACCTGGAGGTAGCCCAGTCCTCCTTAAAGGCACAGGGGCACATTGGACACCCAGCACATAGCACGATGACAGCAAAGGTGCCCAGTGTGTCCCCTGAAAAAATGTACACCGGAAACAAAAAGATGGCCCCTGCCCCTACCCCTACCTATAACAGGCCTCCGCAGCAAGTAGTACATGGAAGGGCAAATGCATGAAAGACAAAAGCAGAGGAAATTCCCAGCTCAACTCACCAACCAGTCTGCTTACTAAACAAATTAACCTGTCCAACAGTCTGCATTAAAAACAGGAGTTTAATTAGCACACATCTGCAAACTCATGCATAAGCTGCAAGGCCTCTTCATGGCCCCCTGTGTATCACTTGCAGTCCTAACACTACTGAATTTATGAGTGTCTCCAAAGTGGAAGCACATGCATTCTAATGGATAGATAAGGGCCAGGTAGGCCTGGAGGTAGCTCAGTCCTCCTTAAAGGCACAGGGGCACTTTGGACACCTAGCACAGAGCACAATGGCAGCAAAGGTGCTCAGTGTGTCCCCTGACCAAATTTACACCAGTAACAAAAATATGGCCCCTGCCCCCACCCATAACTGGCCTTCACGGCAAGGAGCTATTTTTGTTAGATGCTCACACTGCCCAAAGTGAGGAATTGTCTGACTAAAGGATAAAGCAAGTAATGTCACCAGCACACCAGGATCTCCAACCATGAGTCTAAGGTTTTAATCAATGATCACATTACAGCAGAGAGCAACATTTCGGGACCACACAGGACCCCTTCATCGTCATATGCCTGATGAAGGGGTCCTGTGTGGCCCCGAAAAGTCACTCTCTGCTGTAACAATGTGATCATTGATTAAAACCTTGGACTCATTTTTGGAGATCCTGGTGTGCTGGTGACATTACTTGCTCTGATGACATACGGTTCCAGCCAATGGTCGCTTAAGCACCCGCTTTGAAATAAAGTCGTTTCTGCAGGAACGTGTGCGTTGGGAATATTGCCTTGGCCAAAGGATAAAAGGATAAAGTTGCAGACCTGGAGGACAGCTCAAGAAGGCACAACATTAAGATAAGAGGTGTTCAAGAATCTGTTCCAGCTACCCAACTACTACAGTATGCCCATGCTCTGTTCTCCATTATGGTACCATCCCTAACAGCCCAAGATCTCATAGTAGATAAAAATCACAGGGTCCCCAAACCCTCTTTCCTACCAGCAGAGATTCCTAGAGATGTGCTGTTAAGAGTACACTTCTACCAAGTGAATGAACAAATCCTGAATGCAACCCGCAGGCCTGATAATATTCTTCCCCAGTATACAACCCTGCAATTGCTCCCAGACATGTCCAGGCACACCTTACAGTGCCGCCACAACTTGGTGACAGTCACCAAGGCCCGGAGGAACCACAAGGTCCTACACAAATGGAAATATCTGGCGACACTCTCCATCCCCCATAACGGGATCACTACCTTAATTACCATGTTAGAGGAAGGAATTGCAGCTCTACGCCAATGGGATATAATTCCTGAACAAGCGCCATCCTCTGTATCTGCCTCGCAGCCAAAGCCACTCCAAAACAACTGGCAAATTATGTCATACAAGCATTCTAACAGAAAACATGTCGGTGGAAGCTCTTGAACAAAACGCATAATCATCTCCACATCTCTCTCCGGTCACAGGAAATCACAGTTTACCTTCCTGTTTCTCCCCCAAGTATCTACAGCTGTTACACATGCATGCGAATCTGTTGTAAGAGCCATTTCTTATGTTTCTATTTTTGTTCTTACCACTAACTCTATCCTTATTTTGTTCTCCTTGCACTATGTTCAATACACACAGAAGTGTTATGCACACCGTATACTCTCCTACTGAGGTACATTGACTGAAGACACAGAGCTTCACACAGCCCTAACAGATGGTACCAACCTACCCTGGAGTGGACTCCATAGACACAGTGAGTACTCACACCATACTACCGCATTCCAACACCAAACTCATCTTTAAAACCATTACATGCCTCTCTGTTAATGTGTGAGGCCTCAATCACCCTGCCAAAAGATTCTCCATGTGGAGAGAAGCCAGAAAACAAAAAGCTGACATTCTGTGCTTGCAAGAAACCCACTTTCAAAAATTGAATGTCCCACGTTGCTCACACAGAGACTACCTGCATATCTAATCATATGAAAAACTATGTCCTTCCAACTTAGAGAAGTCCTACTAGACGAAGGAGGCAGATACATCATTGTCACCGGTGACATTTACTCACAGCCCTACACTCTAGTGACAGTCTAAGCTCCAAACTCCCATCAACTCCGCTTCTTACGGAAACTGTTCACTCCATACAATACGGAAACCTCCTCATATGCGGAGATTTTAACTTGATTGCCGATACAAAAATGGACAGCACAACCCGAAAGCAAACCATACTGCATCCTTATGCAATCTACTACACACTGAGGAAAGGAATTATTCAATGCATGGAGATGCCTCCATGCCAACAACATGGACTACACCTTCTTCTCTCATAGGCACTGCTCATACTCACCCATCAACATGTTTTTAACTGACAAGTGGCCACACATATCCATGATATTACATGGTCTGACCATGCTGCGATCTCATTGTTAATCGCAGAACAGGGTGTCTCCCCTCCTTCCCCCATCTGGCGCTGTAATGTTAGACTACTACAAGAACCCAAAATGTCCCCTGTAATCTTTCAGCATCTCTGGGACTAATTCCAGAATGACTAAACATTTGTAGTAGACCCCTATATCTTATGGAATGCTCATAAAGCATTCATTAGAGGCATCCTTATACAGGTAGAGGCCAGAGAGAAAAAACACTACACCATGAAACGTAATACCTTCTTATTAGAAATTCACACTTTAGGGGAGTGGCCTGCAGTGAGCGTGGAAGGACGCATATCAGGAGAGCTCCGTAGGATCGAGAAGGAATCCACAGGCATCCATCAGCCTGCCACTCGGGTGAGATACCAGACACCCTACATCTACCTCCCTGACTCCCTAGCGACCCACTCAGCCGAAGAGTGCACGGCGCGAGCGCCGCCCAGCTCAAAATCGAGCCCGAGGCTTCCACGGCCTACACGAGCGGCACTCGGGGACAATCATCCTCCCTAATATAGCTCCATCCACCGCTACCAAAGGCAAACAACAGCCAATACCACCCACAGGGACATTAAATCGAAGTCACAACCCTTAAAAAACCCGAAATAAACAGCTTGGAAGCCCAGAGCCTAACACTATCAGCACACAGCATAGGAACAATCCGGGCCAGAAATCCCCCTGAATTGCTCAAAACCTGTACACGCTCCTCAACTAAAGTCCATATATACCCATAAACAATATCTGCGACCCAGATAACATCCAATGGCGGCCATGTTGGTACTCCTATTTCACCCAGCAACCATTACCAGACTGTGATGGCACCCTAGAACAGGTACCCTGTGAGGCCCGATCGATACATCACTGCAAGTGCAGGAGAAGGGACATATATTCGGACAATACATACACAAAAGAGAAAGGACGAGAGAAACCCTAAAAAACTGACAGCTTTTTTCCAATTGCCCCACCCAGAGAAGGGGAATATCCATGAGGGAAACGCTTCCCGCATAAAAGTCCATCCTGATCCGTACACAGACCTTCCTGATGCAGAACCAGGTGACGAAGATACACCACAACTACCAGCATCACCCCTCCAATCACCACCTCCCAGCCCATCAGCGCAAAGTCCAGCCAAATCCAAAATGAAACTGGACTCTTCTAACCAGATCCCAACCTGTGTAGACGATATGCAACCACAACCTCACCTGTCCCATAGCATCCTTCCCAATGACAGGACAACCAGTTCTGGACTCTACATTAAAAGACATGCTCTTATCCTGGCAAAACTCATTAACAGCTAGCTTCACATCAGTCCTTACCAAATTCTCAACTGATCTAAAAAAATATTGACGACAGAGTCCACTACATTGAAGGTAAAATGGAGGAATGTACAGTTACTGTGAACGACCTGGTAGACGCCTATAACGAACAGAAAGAGGATAGCATGGGGATTAGATCCAAATTAGAGGACCTCGAGGACTGTTTGAGGCAGAACAACCTAAAAATCCAGGGGGGTTTCCGGAAACCATTCACCCGGTGGAGCTCCATACATACGCCACTAAGCTATTCTCAACCATAGTGCCCGAACTGTCACCAATAGAGCTTACCATTGACCGAATTCACAGGATTCCTAAACCTCGGCACCTAGATGACACTATACCTAGAGACGTCCTGCTGAGGGTCCACTTTTTTCAAGCCAAAGAACAAATTCTGGCCACATTGAGATCTATGGCACACTTCCCAGATCCTTTCGCGGGGATACAAATTTACCCTGACCTCTCCCAACACACCCTGCAAATGAGGAGACAGCTCAAAACAGTGACTAAAGCGCTAAACAATCACAAGCTAGTCTACAAGTGGCATCACCCCGCTACCCTGGTGATCACCAGGAACTGAACCTCCCACATCATATCAAATATCCATGATGGCATGAAACTACTTCACTCCTGGGGAATAATCCCAGAACTACCACAAGAAGGTCACCCTAAAACGGATCACTCACATCTCCCTCAACACAACCAAAGAAAACAGGGAAACAAATCACCAAAACACAAATGAATCTCCTCATATTCAGAAAACCACAATCCATTTTGATTGGGCTTTTGGTTCACCTCCAGTAAGGCCCTGAACTTTACCCCTTTTTCATCAGCTGCTCTTAGAGCTCAGAATAGCTGATCACTAACAGTTCGCATTTGTTTTGTTTGTTATTTTAATTACTTCTTTTCAAGTTACCTTTTAATCTCTCGGTGGCTCCCGGGCCACAGGTTTAATATCTCACCTTCTGAGAAATATCTCGTTGAACTCATTTCAGACCGTTTGTACTGAACTTTGATTATTCCATCTAACTTTACTGACTTTCTACCTAAGCAGAGATAAACAAGAATACGGTACCATCTCTTAAAAATCCAACAGCACACTCCGCGCACAAGATTAGAGACTCATCGTTGTCTCCCACGGAAGAACCCACGGACTGCAGAAGAACCCGACGAGCAGCCTATCAACCTACCTCCGAACCAACCTCTGCACATCTAAACGTGAGTTTGACATCTACACACGACAACTCTCACTCAGAGCTATGGCTCTCAACATACTTTCCATAAACACGAAAGGACTAAACCACGCAGGTAAAAGAGCATCATTGTGGAGCACGGCACTAAATCATAATTGTGACATTCTTTGTGTGCAGGAAATGCACTTTGCCTTAGGATCTGCCCCAAAATGTCAGCATAAATCTTTTCCGCATATCTTTCAATCTAACTATACAAAAAAACAGCGTGGAGTGTGTATCGCATTCCATATCTTTCCAACTGCATCAATGCACTACAGACCCAGAAGGAAGACACCTCATCATCAATTGCACAATAGAAAACTCTCTGTATACTATTGCTTCCCTATATGCACCTAACCAACGCCAAATGGTTTTTCTAAGGTCCACCTTAAAAAAAATGTTAGACTTACGGAAAGGCCACCTACTAATATGTGGGGACTTTAATTTGGTACCTGATTATGACTTGGACTCCTCCTCTGGACCTAAAAGATTTACCTCACGTCTAAACAAACTCATATCAGAACATGACCTTTACGATGTGTGGAGGTGTTGTCACCCGGAGGAGAGGGACTATACCTACCTCTCCCCGCGCCACAACACATATTCTCAAGTTGACCTTTTTCTCTCTGACAAATGGTTGTTGCAAAATATCCATTCGGCAAAAATCCACTCTATCGCCTGGTCGGACCACGCACCCATAAGCATAAAGATCACAAACAAAGCTACACCACACCAGTCGTACATATGGAGGGTAAATAATGCTCTTCTGCGAAACCCCACCAATATTGAACACTTATCCAAACGTTTGGAAGAATTTTTCTCTTCCAATAAGGGCTCCGTATCCGACCCGGCGATCCTGTGGGCTGTCCATAAAACCTATATCAGAGGTTTCTTTATACAACTTGGCTCGAAAATGAAACGGAGGAGGATGCAACGCATATCAGAACTCAAAGCAGCAAATGAAAAAGCAGATTCCCAAAACAAACTCCACCCCTCTCAAACTTTACAAGCAGAAATCTTTAAACTTCGTAGCGAACTCCGTATATTACTACTAGAAAATTTTGAAAAGATGCAACGTAAGCTTAAAGCCAAAACATATACTACCGGAAACAAAGCCGGAAAAGCCATGGCCCTTCAAATTAAAGGACACTGTACAAAAAACAAAATTGCATATCTGTTCCACCCCTCTACCCACGAGAAATTATTGAATCCCCAATCGATAGCTGATGCTTTCAGCACATATTACAGTAGCTTGTACAACATAACCAAAAACCAGGCCACCCACAAACCTTCCCAAGAAGAAATAGAATCCTTCCTTGACCAGATCAATCTCCCCAAATTATCAACAAACCAATTAAAATCCCTGAACGTCCCTTTCACCCCAGAAGAAATTAAGGAAGCAATAGAAAAGTTATCCAATTTGAAATCCCCAGGACCCGATGGACTAACAGGAGAATATTTTAAAACGTTCCACAAATGTATTATCCCACACTTGTGTGAACTGTATAATGCTGCTGCATGCTCCTCCTCTTTTCCAAAAGAAATGCTCTCTGCACTGGTGGTGACCTTGCCAAAACCGGGCAAGGACCCAACTATACCACAAAACTTTCACCACATATGCCTCCTAAACTTTGACCTCAAAATCTATGCCAAAATAATAGCAAACAGATTAGCAAACATCATGCCAACACTAATCCATATGGATCAAACTGGTTTCACAAAAGGCGGCAAACATCGGACGCCACAAGACGGTTAATCAACATAATACACCATGCCAACACCACCAAAAGGCCTTCTCTGCTTCTCTCCCTAGATGCAGAGAAGGTGTTTGGAAGAGTCAACTGGGAATACTTAGCCCTAGTCTTACAAAAGTTGTGATTAATGGGACACATACTCAAAGCGATCCTAGCATTATACACTAACCCATCAGCACAGGTCTTCACCTCCAAAATCCTATCCACACCATTCCAAATTACAAATGGCACAAGGCAGGGATGCCCCTTATCCCCCTTGATTTTCTACCTAGTCATGGAACCCTTAGCTGAACACGTCAGGTCCAACTCCAAAATAACGGGCATGACAATCAATTCCCACCAACGTAAAATCAGCCTTTTTAGGGGCGTGGCCAGCTGCTGACCAAGATGGACGTGTGACCCTTTCCCTCTCCTTAGCCTAAGACTCTCCAGCTACCCTGAGCATATACCAGTGCAGGAGAACCCCCTTTAAACGTCCCTGCTGGGTCTCACTACAGTCCCCAGCACAACAGGAGGCTCTGAGCTGCACTTAAACAGAGATGCGGACCGGTAGCCGCCCGTCATACTGACGGCACCAGCCGCTGCAGAGCCGCCATATCCTGTGATCCTACTCGGAGCCCTTGGTCCTTCAGGAGCTCAGGTGAGCCACCCGCATCCACCGTACGGCACACTAACATTAGCCTTCCTCGGCCGCGCTGCCTATTCTCCACACCCGCTGCGGCTGAAGAGAGACAAGACCAGACGCCGCCTCACCTCACGGGAGCAGGAGCCGCCATCTTGCGGCCTAAGTATCCGTGCCGCATTGCGGCTTACAGCCCGACCCTCAGCTACCTCGTATATGGTCTTCTCACGGAGGGGAACTGGTCACTGTGCCCACTGCCCCACAGAGCAGCAGTGCACACCTCGGGTGTACAGCCGCCCGTCATACTGACGGCACCAGCCGCTGCAGAGCCGCCATATCCTGTGATCCTACCCAGAGCCCTCGGTCCTTATGGAGCTCAGGTGAGTCACCCGCATCCACCATACGGCACCCCAACAGTAGCCTTCCTCGGCCGCGCTGCCTATTCTCCACACCCGCCGCGGCTGAAGAGAGATAAGTCCAGGCGCCACCTCACCTCACGGGAGCAGGAGCCGCCATCTTGCGGCCTAAGTGTTCCCGCCACATTGCGGCTTAAAGCCCGACCCTCAGCTACCTCGTATGTGGACTTCTCACGGAGGGGAACTGGTCGCTGTGCCCACTGCCCCACAGAATAGCAGTGCACACCTCGGGTGTACCGCCGCCACACAAGCCTCATGGTCCGAACAGGGCCGTCCGCCATCTTGGTACACCCTAGTGTACTAGAGGCCCTGCTATCATCCCAGAGGGGCTTAACTTTGCACGGAAGCACTACTACTGCATCAGTACCAGATGTGGACTTCACTCGACTGCCCCACACCTTACTTTAGATCACTTCAAACACTAGGTTGGGATCCCCAAAACTGAGGTCCAGGTCCAGGCCCAACTGCCTCTGAAAAGGAATACCCTGCTGTACCCCTCCCCAAGCTGCTGAACGCACACTGTGACATAAAGACCACTATAATAACACCTAGGAGTGCAGACTAGGAAACCCCCATAGAAGAATTGCTCTCCAAAAGGATAACCAGCTGCAGCTCTCATGGTCGGGCCCTCCGCCCGTAACCCACAAATCAGCTTGTGAGGCACCATTACCCTCTCTCCAGAATAGCACCTTAGAGGCAGCTTGAAGGTTCCGCCGCGATCCAGGCCCCTGAACAAGGCCCTCCTGATCTGCACAGCCAGCTTCTCTCCCCTTCCCATAGGGAGCAACATTCCAGAACGCCCCTGCGTAGTGGCATGCCCAAACCCTACTCTCGGAAAAAGGTTGTTAACAAACCTATCACTGACTTCTTCTCCACAGAATCCACAATGCAGTCCTCCAAAGGCCCAAACTCAGTGCCACCCAGCGTTAATGCACCGTCAGCCACTGAACAGCAGGCACCATTTAACCCCTCAGAAGAGATGGACAGCATAGAACACTGTGCTCAAACTCCTTCGCCATCCCCATCTGATAGAAGCAAAAGGGCAGCTCAGTCTCATGCTCCCTCGCCCTCCAAAGTTCCCCTCTACAAAAAACAACACTGGGATGACAGACATGATCAACCGGGACCCCATGACTCCCTGGCAGACCTCCCCCGCCAGAGATCAACCAGCATCGGAACACATCTTAAAAATGATGCTCCTATCATTGCAAAACGACCTGCGCAACGAGCTCCGCTCATCCTTGACAGTGCTGCAATCTAGAGTCGAACAAGTGGAAGATCACACTGATGCACTCGAACGACAAGCCACTGATCAAGTTGCTAAACTGGTAGAGGCCTCGGATGCATTTTACCAACACGGGAACGACATCCACTACCTACAAGCTAAAGTAGCTGACCTGGAAGACTGTTCCAGAAGAAACAACATAAAGTTTAGAGGCATACCGGAATCCGTCAAACCTGCGGAACTTTCAGCATTCCTCCAGCAATTGTTCCTTAAGCTTATACCGCAGCTGACACCTTCAGATCTCACCATAGATCGAGCCCACAGAATCCCCAAACCAAACTATTTGCCGGAAACGGTTCCTCGAGATGTCCTCGCACGCATCCATTTGTACCAGGTGAAAGAGAAGCTCATGTCCGCAGCCCGCATAAACAAAGCTCTGCCTGAACCCTTCACTAATGTCTCGCTATACACGGACATATCAGCAGCAACAGCCCGAAGCCGAAGGGAATTTAATCAGGTTACAACGACCTTGCGCGAGCATAACATCCCCTACAAATGGGGCTTCCCAGCCAAGCTCATAGT
>BLSH010138097.1:425121-436832 GCA_018402905.1 Glandirana rugosa
AGATCACACTGATGCACTCGAACGACAAGCCACTGATCAAGTTGCTAAACTGGTAGAGGCCTCGGATGCATTTTACCAACACGGGAACGACATCCACTACCTACAAGCTAAAGTAGCTGACCTGGAAGACTGTTCCAGAAGAAACAACATAAAGTTTAGAGGCATACCGGAATCCGTCAAACCTGCGGAACTTTCAGCATTCCTCCAGCAATTGTTCCTTAAGCTTATACCGCAGCTGACACCTTCAGATCTCACCATAGATCGAGCCCACAGAATCCCCAAACCAAACTATTTGCCGGAAACGGTTCCTCGAGATGTCCTCGCACGCATCCATTTGTACCAGGTGAAAGAGAAGCTCATGTCCGCAGCCCGCATAAACAAAGCTCTGCCTGAACCCTTCACTAATGTCTCGCTATACACTGACATATCAGCAGCAACAGCCCGAAGCTGAAGGGAATTTAATCAGGTTACAAGGACCTTGCGCGAGCACAACATCCCCTACAAATGGGGCTTCCCAGCCAAGCTCATAGTCACCTATCAAAACCAACCTACAAATATTCTCTCGCCAAAAGAAGGCATGAAGAGGCTGCTAAACTGGGGCATCGTCTCCTCATCTCCTCCACAACCGGATCGAAGAGGACTCCAGCAAGCCCCGCGCGGTCGCTCATCCTCCTATCGTCCCACAGGTAGTGACCATTATCAACGCTGAAGATATCCTCCTGACAGGCCCATGCCTGTTTACATACCCAACATACTCCGCACACTACGGAGCAACTGAGTCTTCGCTGAGTATCACTGTTTTGTTCTTCTTTAGGTCAGTTTTGGCATTATCTTCTGTCCCCCCGAGTCATAGATAAAGTGCTATGCACTTTCTACTAATTAGCATTGGTTCCCCTGCCACTATTATCCACAAAATTGGATCTGTATTTTCACCTTTTTTTTCTTTTCCTTTTTTTCTCTCCTTTCCTATTCTTTGCTACATTTCTAACCCAACCGATCACTGACTTCATAGTGACCACTTGATTCTTTGTTGTTTGAGTACCTAGGGGTCATGAAAATCTGATTGTGCAATGTAGAAGGCGTCCTCTTTTCTAATTCTCTCTTATAATTCTCTATCGACTGCAATACTTACGCCATGGCTATTAACATTCTCTCCCTGAATGCTAAAGGCCTTAATTCACCCTTTAAAAGACAGCTTCTCTGGAAAGAAGCCCTAACACATAAGGCCGATATTATATGTGCACAAGAAACGCACTTCATGGCCTCAAAGCCGCCTATTTGTACCCACAAACAATTCCCACAATGTTTTACATCCAACGCACCTAAGAAAAAAGCTGGAGTGCTAATAGCCATACGCTCCACAATAACCTTTAAACTACTACACTCAGAGGTTGACCCCCTTGGCAGATACATAATCCTTCATGCATCATTCAACGATCAGCTAATGACCCTAGTAAACATCTACACACCGAATGTCGGTCAAGCACAGTTCTATCAATTGATTACAGGAAAACTAACTCCCTTTAGACAATACCCCCTCATAATATGTGGGGACTTTAACCAAATTGTCGACACAACATTAGACTCTTCCAACCCTTCTCGGAAAAGGTCCACTTTCTCTCAACAGAGGATCTCTATGATGCTTGGAGATGCCTCCACAACACCGAAAGGGATTTCACCTTCTACTCGCATACTCACAATGCATACTCGAGGATCGACATGTTTCTGGTAGACAAAATGACACTTCAATCCATCCAAGAAGCAAAAATCGGTAACATTACTTGGTCAGACCATGCCCCGATTTCAATCAAACTATTCCCTGTTGACCATAGGACAGCAGGTAAACGATGGAAACTTAATATGTCTCTATTGACCAATCCAAACTACCAGAAGCAGGTTGAATCCGCCATTGCAGAATTTTTTCAATATAATGTTAACTCTGTGACATGTCCCTTCATTTGCTGGAACGCCCATAAGGCAGTTATCAGAGGTCTTCTTATGAGGTTGGGAGCCCAGGAGAAAAAGAACTGGAATGCCACTACCACCAAACTTCTGGCTCAAATTGCTTCCCTTGAGAAGGCACACAAAGCGAAATCCAAGCTTAACACTAAGGAGCGAACTGCAAAACTTGCAGATCGCACTTAGTGACCACCTTCACTCCAACTTTGATCTAGCCCTGAAGAGGCTGTGCCTAAACTTCTACGCCCACCATAACAAACCGGGGATCTGCCTCGCAAAACAGCTAAAAAAACACATAGTCCAGGCAAAGATACCTTACCTCCTTGCCCAGGACAAGTCTCGCCTATCCAATCCTAAAGATATAGCAGATCGATTTAGTCAATTCTATACCCAACTTTACAATTTAGCCGAGTCTGATTCAACGATTGCCCCATCAGCACATAATATCTCATGCTTTCTTGATAATCTAAACTTACCAGCACTCTCCCAGGAGCAATTATAAACCATGTCAACTCCCTTTACTGAATTTGAACTTAAAAAAGCGATAAATTCACTCCCACTTCACAAAGCACCGGGGCCCGATGGCTTTAGTAACGAGTATTATAAACAATTTGAACACTTGCTCAACCCTTTCCTGCTCCAAACCTTTAATCATACATTATTTACCGGTAAAATGCCAGCAGAAGCCCTAGCTGCAACAATAACTACTATTCCAAAACCAGGTAAACCACCAGAGGATCCGGCCAGTTATAGACTGATATCTCTGCTCAACACGGACACGAAACTCTATGCCAAATTACTAGCATCACGTTTGTCCCCTGTGATTGCTCAGCTTGTACACCCTGACCAAGTTGGGTGTATAAATGGTAGACAGACCTCAGACGGCACAAGGAGGTATATTAACCTGCTCCAGTGGGTAGAACGTAGTCGGACGCTTTCTCTATTCATCTCTTTGGATGCGGAGAAGGCGTTCGACAGAGTGGACTGGAACTTCTTGAAGGCTGTCCTTATAAAATTTGGTATTTCAGGCACCTTCCTTGGAGCCATTATGGCTCTATACTCAGCCCCAAATGCCAGAGTGGTTAACTTTTTTCAGACTCCTTCAAAATATCTAATGGCACTAGGCAGGGCTGCCCCCTGTCTCCCTTAATTTTCGCCCTTAATATGGAACCCTTGGCAGTAGCCATACGCTCCAATAGCTCCATCCGCGGCATAAATATCGACGCGCAAAAACACAAAATTGGCCTTTATGCGGATGATGTAATAATCTCCATCACTGAGCCACAGCTTTTGCTCCCTCTTCTACACCAAACTCTAGACCGCTTTAGCAAGGCCTCCTTATACAAGATTAACTATTCTAAATCTGCTATGCTGGGTGCCAATCTGGACAATGCAGCTAAATTAAACATCACCAAAAGCACCTCGTTCTCCTGGGCTCCAAACTCTACTCTCCCTTACCTTGGCATCTCTCTGTCCCTACCATCTTCACAACTGCTTACCCATAACTTCGCTCAACTGATGGACAAGCTACAAAAAACAATACACGGCCTAAAAAACATACAAGCCTCTTGGGCGGACCGCATAGCCCTTTCAAAAATGTACCTACTGCCACACATACTCTATACTTTCCGGACTCTGCCTATACCATTCTTGTGCTCCCACCTCGACAAACTACAAGCTATTGTATCGACATTCATCTGGCACAACAAGCATCCGAGACTCAAACGATCCACGCTCTGCACCCCAACTGCCTTAGGAGGAATGGGCTCACCTAACATCACCGCTTATTATAAGGCAACGGTACTTGAGCAAGCCAAAAGCTGGTGGTCACCAACCACACCATTCCCCTGGCTGCAAATTAGCTACAGACCCAAAGCAAATACTCCTATCGCTATTGCTCCATCACCAAAAATGGTACAACTTTTTATACACTATCAATGCCACGACTAGGACCTGGCTTTCTCTTCTGCAGGCCTCGGGTGGGCTACCTCAAGCAGTTCTCAACGCCCTTCCCCTACATTCTCTGCAAGTTATAATACCCGATATCTCCCTGACAAACTGGTCGCAAGCAGGAATCTTCTCCATAGCCCAGCTATACGAGCAATCTGTGCTTCTCTCCTTTCAACAACTGAGGCTCAAATATCAGATCCCCACTAAGGACTTCTTTAAATATCTCAGGGTTCACTCTCTCCTCACGAAAATACCTTGTTCCAGCAGTCCAATTTTCGGTAAGGTCTTACACTTTTACAACTATACAACTACAATAAAGAAGGGCATATCCTATTTATACAACCTGCTCGCCAGCATCACCAAAGAAGGTAAATCAGACACCATCCTTAAATGGGAAAACCTACTACATTGCTCATACACTCCCCAGCAATGGCTACGCACACTTCGAGCACCGATACAATTCTCCAAATGCATCTCCCATTGGGAAGCGGTGCAAAAGCTCTTCCATAACTGGTATCTTACTCCAGCAAAGCTCGCTAACATCTACCCCGCTTCCACAGCCAACTGCTGGAGACTCTGTGGTCACAAAGGCACCATCATTCACATATGGTGGTCCTGTCCCAAACTAACACACCTGTGGCTTGCAGCATCAAAACTAATTTCGGACTTGACTGGCACACCTGCACTCCTCTCCCCACAACTAATATTATTCGGACTGGACTACGACACCTGGCCCTCCAACTTTCACGCTATCCTAACGCGCATACTTATTGCCATCAGAATGTCCATTGCCAGAGTTTGGAAAGCTCCAGACCCCCCTGCCATCAATGCGGTCCTTCTGTCTATAAATAACCATTGCTTAATGGAGTATATGTATGCCAAGGCTCACCTAATAGTCCCGCTCTTTCAGAAAAGATGGTCTTTGTGGTTACACCACCCCAAGTGCACTCTAACATTCTAACCAGCAACATCTAAGAGCATCTGTGTACTGTTATTCTGTTATTATTGTTAGAAATGCATCATTTGCTCTTCTGTCTTCCTTGATCTTTACATGTATCTCCTACTCTGCGGTAGGGTGAGAACGGGGCACTACCCATTTGCTTAGGGTTGGATGCCCCGCCCTCCCCTTCCTCTTCTTCCCAGCGCCACCATGTTGGTGACACCTTCGCTACAACATAACTACGCCTTATGTAATGCTACTGAACACAATGTACATCAATGTATATTCTATCCCTTAGAAATCTGCAATGTTAATCATATTATTTGTCCTGTTCTTTTCTTTTGAAAAACAAAATAAAGCTTAAGTTAAAAAAAAAAATCAGCCTTTTTGCGGATGACGTCATCCTAATTTTAACTAACCCATCATCATCCCTTACAGAAGTACAAAAAATACTACATTGGTTTGGAGATGTGTCTTATTACAAGGCAAATGAAACCAAATCAAATATCCTGGACATAGGAATTGACGCCACAACACAAATCCTTCTCCAACACCAGTTCCCATATGCATGGGCAGACACTAGCATAACTTACTTGGGCATCCAGCTCCCTAGATCCACCAAGTCCCTATTCCAGCTTAACTACATCCCTATCCACACAAGATACAAACCGAAATGCAAAAAATAACCAAGCAAGAGTTCTCATGGTCAGGGAGACTAGCAGCTTTTAAAATGATATACTTACCTCAAATAATCTACCTATTCAGAACGTTACTAATACCAATTCCACCCAACTATTTTAAATCATTACAATCCATATTATCCAAACTTGTCTGGAACGGCCAAAAAGCCAGATGTGCACACCATAAACTAATTAAACATAGATCACATGGGGGAACAGGATATATCGACTTCTATGACTTCTATCTTCATAGCAACCGCTCTGACCCAACTTAAAGAATGGTTCTTACCATCCCCACAAATGACCTGGGGTAAGATAGAAGCCTCCTATGACCCCCACTATCCATTGACTGAATGGTTATATAGAGCACAACTAGGAGCATGTACTCCATCCTATCTGCCTCCCACCATGTTAGCGACAATCAAAGCGTGGAAACACTTAATACAAGAAGTTAAACAATATCCAGCAAAAATTCCCCTAACAGCTTTGAACCCCCTCATAGCCCAAATATCCCTTTCCGCATGGGTACACAATGGTATCAAATGTATCCACAATCTATACCAAAATAATCTACTCAAAGATTTCCCCTCACTCCAGAGAAAATTTAAACTCCCACCACAAGACCAATACAAATACATGCAAATCCGACACTGCCTCTCCCAAAACAAATTTGTAAAACAAGTCATACAAGCCCAAGCTTGGTCCTTCTTAACATCCAGAACCCCACACCTAAAAGGAATCACCATCTTTTACAATATACTCCAGAAAAAATGGTATTTCACAAATCGCTCCCATTTTTACAATGGGAAAAAGATCTGGGCCAATCTTTCACTGAAGAACAATGGTCAAAAGCATCCAGAGTAACTCAGAAAGCCACATGTTGTTCTACACTGCGGGAGCTCTCCACAAAAAGCACATTAAGATGGTACTTAACCCCAGACAAACTTTTTCACTTCACTCCGCGGCTCCCAAATAAATGTTGGAGAAACTGTGGAGGAAAGGGAGATCTCCTACACATACTATGGGGATGCCCAAAAATTCTAATATTCTGGCAAGATATTTTCTCTGTCGTCTCTAATATCGCCCAAGTAAAAATCCTATCAAACCCCGGCCTTGCTCTTCTATCTCTTGACACAGATACCCTCCCTCATTTCTCACAACATACAATTACCCACATACTCTTAGCAGCTAGACTCACCATTACAAGAAGCTGGAAAAACCCTCTACCCCCCTCCACAACAGAGGTGTTAGCCTTGATCGACACACACCATTCATACGAGATGATGATGGCCTTCTCCGTAGAGCAATCACAAAAGTTACTCAGGCAATGGTCACACTGGCGTCTATGGTACTATGACACCCGAACACATAAAGACTTTTAAGTAGCATGTTTAACCAATTAATTATACTCTACTTTGATTTTTTCTAAACTTTTTGGGTCATATTGCATTGGGTAACATTATGCAATGTATATTGGACACTTCTTTATGTCTGAAAACAAAGTTATAATGTTTATTGCTTAACTTATTTCTCAATACAATTACAAGCTTCAGACAAATGAAATACTTGAAACCCTCTGGGTCTGCCTTCCAACCAGGGAGGGATTTTCCCTTAGAATTGGAATAGTATACAGACCCCCAGGACAGAGTGAAGATTATGATAACTTGTTGAGATAACTCAAATGGCAATGAAGGGAGAGGTTTTGATTATGGGTGACTTCAACATGCCTGACGTTAACTGGAATTCTCAAACTGCTATTACAAGCAGGAGCAGGGGTTTGATATTAAAACAAGAACTGAAAAATCATATACAAAAACAAAAGTTTTAGATTTTAAAAGGACAAATTTTGCTGAAATGGGGAAATTTCTAAAAAATGAACTGAAAGTGCAGGCTCACCGCTCAGAGGGTAACACAGCTCGTGTGGATCTGGTGTGCTGACTCACAAGGGCAGGTGCAGGCTGATGAAGCAATCAAGTAGTAACAGCAACAAGGTTGGAAGTAGCCGCACTCAAACGATCCAATTTCCAAAAATGATTTTATTGCATCAATGGGTGATATAGACAACGAACGAAAGGTCCATCTGACGCGTTTTGCACCCTACAGTAGGTGCTTACTCATAGCTAATGAACTGAAAGCTTGGAGCAAAATGACAGGAGTAAGTAATCAGTGGGCACTATTAAAGTCTACCATCTTGGAGGCAACTAGATTATATGTCAGGCAAGTTAGTAAGAATAAATGTAAGAAAAAACCAATATGGTTCACCAAAGAGGTAAGTAGGATAGTAAAGGGAAAAAAATGGCATATAGAAGATTCAAGGAAACAGGAGGTGCAGCTGACAGAGAGGAGTATAAAAATAGACAAAAGGAGGCCAAACACATTATCGGTGCTGCAAAAGCACAGAAAGAGGAGGAAATTGCTAAGTCTATTAAGGAAGGAGATAAAACCTTTTTTAGGTACATTAGTGATAGAATGAAAAAATACAATGGGATCACCAAAATGAAAACTGGGCACAACACATATGTGAAGATCTGTGGTTCATTTTCTAAGATGTTTGGAACAACCTACCTGACGATTTCCTTCAAAAAACTGTGCACGTGTACCTAGAAGAATTGATGCTGTTTTGAAGGCAAAGAATAGTCACCCCAAATATTGATGTCATTTGGATTTCTCTTCTGTTCATTTACTTTCCATTTTATTATTTGATAAAAAATTAACTATTAACACTTCTATTTCTGAAAGCATTATTCATTTACTGCATTTTTTTCACACTTGCCTAAAACTTTTGCACAGTACTGTACATGGTGGCTAAGATGGTTCCGTCAGGTAATGGGCCAATGGCAGTAAGTTTGTTTAGGAGATCAGTTATATCTTGAATGTAGCTGGATATAAACTTTGCACCAAATGTTTTAGGATGTTTTCCATACTGCCTGAGATATTTTCAGTGAACATTCCAATAACTGCAGCAGAGGACACAGCATGTGTGATATCTAGTATATGGTACTGATGCAGAACTTGAAATCACACATTTCTTCAATGAGGTGACAATAGTGGTATTTTATTGTTTCTACAGATATTTCAAAAGGAGTAGTTCCTGATATCCTTGTGAGTCAATTTCCCTTCCTTTCTTTCTTCGCTTACTCCTACTATTTCAAAATTGATCTTGTATCCCTTACCATAGCCTTCACCAATAATGTGTGTCAAGAAAATATAGCCATATTTATTTACTATTTATATTTAATTGTTCCTCTTTGTAACCCTAGATATAAATGTGTGGAATTCCAAAACAATTTCAGAATTGTAGAAAGCCTGGAGGCATCCAAAAAGCCTGCATCCTTAAACCCTTCCTTCCGCAGCCCAACATCCTTTTAATAGGGTCTGTATGCCTGGGGGTGGGATGAATTGGAAATCATGTGACCACTGTAATTGACTGCCACAGTGGCATATGATCATTAGACTGGTCTAGCCAGCTATCGCTCAGTAGCAGAGACCCAATGTTGTCTTTGACAACTCAGTCTCTGTTCTAAGAGCGCACATTTAGAGTGCTCTCAGCACAGAAACATTAGACACCAAGTGAGGCGTATGTGAGGTGTGTGGGCATTAAAGCCCACCCATTTGCCACTGCACATATGTTAAGCAGGCAGCAACAGGTTAACAATATAATAAGTTAGTCAAAAGAGTATCACTTAAACACCAAACTATCTGCATTAAAAAAGAAGTATGGGTTCACAAAAAAACAAATGTATATACTCATCTAGATGGCTGCAGCATCAATCCAAAGCTACAGCTGTCCACCGCCAGCTCTACACCAAGAACTGAGTGATCACAGACTGCTTATCAATCAGTTCTTGGTCTACAGTGAGCAGAGAGACAGTGACTGTCAGTCACTGACTCTCTGTTCTGCCCCTTCAGTACTCACCGGAGCAGAAGGCTGTGCTGTGGAAGGGAGCAGCTGGCTCAGGCTCTCAGTGGCCCACTGAGAGCCTGAGCCAGCTACCAGTCTGGAGTGATCCCAACACTATTTTCAGAATCCCTGCAAAGCCTGGATTGGCTCTGTGACATCAGCCGACAGTAGATTTTAGCCCACTGTTGACTGAATCTGGGACATAGGAGAGCAGAATAAAGTGCACGCCTATGATCCACAGGAGAAGTGTGGCCAAAAAAGCTTTGGCCATACGTGTCCTTTAATTGGTGGCTAACAGGGTACAATACTCTATCAGTGTAGAAATGTGTTACAGTATATTTCCTCAATAACTTTCACAGGATGACCTGATTCCTCAGTGGAGGACGTTCATTTAGGTGCTGTGTAAAATAGAGTACCCACTGCTACCTGATATCAGTTTGCCAATAACAGATGATTTAAAATGTTTCTTCTAACTGGCTTCCATAGCTTACTGTACTTTGCACATCACTTTTACTCTCTGTGCGAAGCTTGGTCATTTGAGATCTCTGGATATCTAGCCACACATTAGCTGTCCACAGACTAGTTAGACCTCCTATGCTGAACCCAGCACATTATTTTATCCAATAATAGGCAACACTTTGATCTTTACTTTGGATTTATGAAGGGTGTCTCTAGAAGCTAATAGGAGAGTGCCCTTGAGAACTAACAACATGTTACTACTTACTATGCAGTTTTTCCTTGTTCCCTCTATGAATTGTGAGACACTGAAATTCATATAAACTGAGAAGTAAAATATTATAATATACTACATCTTGAAATACCTCTGCTTAATAGGTGTTTTTCCCATTAGCAGTAAGTTTTACAGGACATGGCACATGTAAATCTGTCAGATAGGCAAAGGTTTGCATTAATATCCACGCTGCAAAATTATTTTCATCACATTTAGCACGGTCTGGCAAACCGTGTGTTTTCCTAAATCTCTTTAAGCATGAAGGCCTTACTATATTAAAGATAAGAGGTTAACTATTCTTTGCTCCTCTCCATCCATTTTATAGTTATTACCTTTCTTTCTACCCTCATTATAGTTACTCCAGGGTCTGCAAGTCCTTCTCAGTAATATTGCACAGTGGCCTGCAGGTTCAGATGCATTTAGCAGTTTGCCTTGTTGAATAGGCATGATAGAGTGTTTTTATGTTTATTCAGTTTTATTGTACAAAGGTGTTTGGTCATTTTTGGCTAGAAATGCAAAAAAGGAAAAATAAATTTGCTTACTCTTATACTGTATAACCTTAAGCAATCACACCTGTTTAGTTTCTTTATTTAAAATGTGAAAATAGTTTTATTTAACATGTATTTTCAATTATAATTTTAGTCTTTAGCTTAAAGTCCAATTGCATTTAAGTTTAAATCAAAGTTTATTCAGTTCCCTACTAACTGGAGAGTAGAGTTGAGCGAACTTCTAGAAGTCCGGGTTCTGCTGGTTCGGCAGAACTTCGGGACAAAGTCCGGGTTCGGGTCCGGACAGAACCCGAACTTTGTCCCGGACCCCGAACCCCATTGAAATCAATGGAGACCCGGACTTTTAGGTACAAAGAGTGATGTAAAATAGTCCTGGAAGGTCCTAGAGGTCTGCAAAAGGAAGGAAATGTGGGTAAGGGTGGGACAAGTGACCTACAAAGAAATGGGGACAGGGAAATAACTTTAAATATTTTAAAAAAAATAAAAACATAAAAAATGCAAAAATGGAGATCATCTTCAAAATGGGTCTGAAAAGTATTAATTAACCTTAGAGGCCATAGAACTGTTCTAAAATCATCTTCAAACTGTGTCAAAAAAGTATAAATAAGCCGGGAGTACCCATATCACTGTTCTGCAAAATGTGTGTATCACTTTAAAGCAAACCGGAAATCATTCCTCATCTTTTATTCACACTTCTTTTTAAAATGTGTGTATAACTTTAATTGAAACCGTCAAACATTGCACATCTCTTCTGCACAATTATTTCAAGTGTGTGTGTCACTTTAAATCAAACCGTCAATCATTCAACATCTTTTATTCACACTTCTTTTTAAAATGTGTGTATCACTTTAAATCAAAACGTCAGTCATTGCACATCTGCTATTCACACACATGTGTTCTGCACCATACCAGATATTCTTCACATATTCAATCTTTTCTTCATACATCTGGAAATAGAATAGAACACTTTACCTAAAACCGGGGAGAAACCCTATTCATGCACTTGAAACATCTGGATAGTGTGTCATTTCACTATGTGTGT